>JBAMJR010000600.1:207500-252500 GCA_038501785.1 Myoxocephalus aenaeus
GATTTGCTGATAAACTTTGGTCCAGAGAGATTTTTTTTAGCATGTTTTCCTGAACTTGCTGAACTTGTTTTTTCAGCTTCAGGGTGTGAACATGATGCTTTCATGGGGATTGGCAGATGTTAATTATGATCACATGACACTTCAAAGTACGAGGATGATATGATTCATAATTTAACGGTTACGATGACGTTGATATGATTCATCACTATAAGAACAACTCTGTTGCTTTAGAACACGTCATGAATCTGACGAAGACGTTTCTTCAGACCTTTCTTTAGAACTATTTAAAGAACAGACCGAGGAAGAGCTGCCCAATGTTATTAAATATTTCACATTGTTGTGAGATGGATCATTTCTCTGGAGTGACTCATTTTAATACATTTTAGCAGAAGTTCAGTCCACCACCAACAGGGTCTAGACTCCAAGAGGATATAACTTTTTTTTCATCAGAAAAAATTAAACATTGAATGAATGATTAGGAAGTATCTTTGTTATTTAAGTATATAGTAGCCATCAGTGGCCCAAAGATAGACCCCTGTGGCACCCCACTTCTGATGGTGAGCTGGTTTGAATGAGTAGAATCAGGAACAACAGTCTGAATTCTCTCTGGAAGAGTGAATGTATCTCTAGACTGTACTTTGTGGAGGAAAAGGAATAACATCACAAAGTAAGACGATAACAGTCAGTATTTCTTTAGATGATTTAAATGATTTCTTGATGGTAGTGAAGTCTTTTAGCTGCTATAACAAAACAAACCAGCAGAAACATGATGGGTAGCTGCTGTGTTTCAGGATTGTTATGTCAGTATCATAAACAAATAGGTCTCTCTGCAGGTCCCGAGTAGCATCCTCAATAGACTTGATGCAGAGTACAAGTTATTCATTCTGCTGTAATTCAGAGCAAAGACACCAAAGTGAACACGGCTCTAAAGGTTCTGCTCGTTCTCATGAGAGTTGCTACGTTCTCTGCTGAAGGTGTGGAGCCAACACACGTAGCAACTCACACAACAACTAAAGAAGACGTAGCGGCTCAGTGACCAAGGAGGTTGCTGACGTCTTGTCAGGAGAATAAACAAACATTAACACTCACATCATTACTATCACACACAAAAATAAGCACCATCGTCATATCTGAAGAGAATGTCCCTCAACAGGTTTCTACACGTAAAGATAGATAGTATGACTGAGATGTTAAAGGTTGAGGCCACACCTTCACGAGACAAAGACAATCAACGTACGTCCTTGTTGGTGAACTGATGTCATCTCAGCTGCTTTGAGCTATAAAAGCTGCTACCTGTTCAGTGAGGACATCAACTAGCAAACAGCAAAGGACACTGAACAGGTGGAATCAGAGAGCATCACAACTTCAGTCACGCAGCAAAGAAAAGTCACGACCGGAGAACACCTGTAAGGATTACATGTTATTATATTTGTCTCATTTTAATACTATGAGTTGTGTTTTCTAACTTTTTTAATTGTACGATTATAAAGGTATACATTTGTTCTTTATCATTGGTTACCTGCACTCATTGTGTAATTAATGCTTTAATTATTGTGTGTACAGCTAGACATGTGTCATATGTTGATATTTCACAGTGATATTTAACTTAAACGTTTATTAATGAACAAAAAAGCCTGTTATATTTGTCCTCTATATCAATGGTAGTATTTTGCATTAACAGCTAACAAAACATTATTGTCTTAAAGATGAAGAGAATAAAGTAATAAAAGTAGTAAAACATTTTAAACATTTAAACATTATGGTACTGATGATGACATTTTGGTGAATCAGAGATTTAAACTAATGCTTGTCAATATCAGTAATAGTTTAATTACAGATCTTACAAAATGTACAAATTGTAAAAACATTATTTAATTTGCATTACCAAACTGAAACTAACAAAAGTATTTTTTTTATATTTATTTAACAGAAAAGCTATTTCCCATGATGATGAAGATGATGAAGATGAAGATCTGTATGATCCTACTTCTGTGTGTTGGTAAGTTTAATTGATTGATTCCCAGTAAAAGATGTAAAGATGTTCAAATGTAGAATCAATATTTTAAAGGTTTACTAATTCAACCATTACATTGCTGAGCAGCATCAGGCAACGCACAGAGCACAACAACTACAGCAGCAACAACAACTACACCAGCAGCAACCACGACCACAGCTGCAGCAACAACAACTACACCAGCAGCAACAACAACTACAGTTGCATCAACAACTACACCAGCATCAACAACGACCACAGTTGCATCAACAACTACACCAGCAGCAACAACAACTACAGTTGCAGCAACAACAACTACAGTTGCAGCAACAACGACCACACCTGCAGCAACAACAACTACACCAACAGCAGCAACAACCACAGCAGCTGCAACAACAACTACAGCTGCAACAACAAGTACACCAGCAGCAACAACGACCACAGTTGCATCAACAACTACACCAGCAGCAACAACAACAACAACAACAACTCCAGCAGCAACAACAACAGCAACAACAACCACAGCAGCTGCAACAACAACTACAGCAGCAGCAGCAACAACAACTACAGCAGCAGCAGCAGCAACAACAACTACAGCAGCAGCAGCAGCAACAACCTCCTCTGCAGTCATCAACAAAACCAGTTTCCTTTTTGTTGTCGCAATAGTTACAGCAGTTATTAGTTATTAACAAGAGGACTGGACCATGAGACTAAATATTAGCAACATTTAGACGCTATACACATCATGTATGAGTTATGAAGAGGCTGGAGGGTTGAAATAATTTATTGACATCATTTAACATGCATACCTGTTATACTATCTATTGTATATATATTTAATAATAGGATGCTGTAATTGTGACTCATGTTCTTTACATATTCAAAACTAATTGTAGGCTCCGCTCTGATATGAAGCACTAATGAAGTACGCTAACAAGCCCTTTGTTTATTCTCTTGGCGTGAGACGGCTTCCATATCACTGACTAACTCACGTTCACGTTGACAGAGAACCAAATGAGCCACAGACATATTTAATATCCATAGTTCAGTTCCTTGTATGTGATTACATTGTAAGGCATTTGGATATCCAATGTTTAAATGTCATGTAAAGTATTTAACGTATTAAAATATGAAATGCAAAGAAACCAGAGTGTTTAATGTTTGTTTATGATGTGGCGTCGTACTCATATTGCTTCTTTTGGGAGTGTGAGGAAGACAACTTTGGCATCTCATCAAGCACATTTTATATCATTACAGAAAAATACACAGCAAAGAAGTAAATGTTTTAAATCACAGTGGGGTCTAGAATTTGTCACATGATAATAAATAATTTGAATAAATGTTATTTCTGGGTAACCTTACAAAGAGCTATTAAGGAAAAAGATAAGAGGACACTTAAAAAAAAAAGAAAATATGAGACAAATGCATGAAAGTAATCAGATCATTGTTTTCTTTTAATATCTATATTTTTATGTCGATGCTAACTTAGACTGACGGATGCTTTATTCTAATAACTTTACTGTAACTCTAACTTTTCCGCAAGTTTCACAAGCTGGTCAAAATGTTTGTTTGCTTTTTGAAATATCTCCTAAACTATTGAATAATCTTGAAATTCCATCCATCAAACGTTAATCTTCACATTTATTCCTCAAACAGAAACAAACACAGAGCAGGTGGAGTCTCACAGAATCATTACTTCCATCACTGAAACACCCTGAGTTTATTTTATTTGTATTTATTATAAACCCCAGCAGCCCCTGAAAATGGGGGCTGTATTCTTCATCAGGAGGTCTTCCTCACTCTCCAAGTCCTCGTACTCCCATGAACCGATACCAGAGCCTCTGATGTGACATCGCAAAGAAAACTGCACAGCCTTACAAGAACATATAAGTCTATTTCACATGTTTATAACACAATTCAACCATGAATATTAACATAAACCATAAATATGACTCAAAGCACTCAAAAGTGACTCGAGAGAGCGCCCCAAGTTATGAAAATATACATTTTCATATCCCTAGCTCAGTGGTTCTGAAACTGTGGGGCGCGTGGGGGTGATGCTGGTTTTTTTTATATGTATAAAACTATATATAAATATTTGTTTTAATTTATATATAAAATATAGATATTGTTATTTATTGATATAATGCTTTATTAATCCCACAGTGGGGACATTATTCTCTGCATGTTACATCCTTAGTGATGAAGGAGCAGTGAGCTGCTGTGAAGCTCTGGGGCTTCATGTCTTATCAAGGACACTTCAACATGAAACTAGAGAACAGGATGAACGCTACCTTGTGGCTTCAGAACGAACTCTCCCCATGAACATGAGAACTTCACATAGTACAAAGTACAAAGTACACAGACATAACACGTCATTAATAAATACATGGAGAAATGCTGTACTTTCATGGAAATGTTTATGTTACGTTAACAGGTTACGCTGCACGACTCGACGATTCTTGGCGTTTTGCTAAAAGCCTCCGTGAGATCTGAGGTCTTTTCTGCTGCTGCGTCTCTCAAAACAGAATATAGATCAAAGCTCAACATTGAGCATGAATTAAGAGCGGCCGTATCAAATCTACAACCCTCTTTATAAGATATTTGTAGAGGAAAGCAGCTCTGCAGCCACGAATACTGATACAACCTGATGCTCACACATCTCACTCATTTTGTTTTGCTCAGGTTGAACGTTATTGTTATTATCTTGAACATATATTCAGTGTAAAACAGGTTATTTGAAGCCACAATAAATATAATTTTTTTTGCCAAATATTAGTTATTGTTTGCACAGACTGAACTTTATTTGCAATGTTCTAACAACGTGATTGCACATGTTGTTATTTTTTGTCTGATGGAGCAATCTGGTTTATTTGAAAGGGATTTACATTTTCTTTATTCTATTATTTGAAAAAGCACGGATGGAGGAGTCACAAAAAGTTGGAGCATTTTGTTACAATTTTGTTGGGGCCCAAACATTTTTCTTCCTCCAAAGTGGGGCCCGTTGAGAACCCCTGCCCTAGCTTGTGCCACACATGATTAGCACACCTTTCTGCTTACGACCTACGGAATCCACCAATTGCTCCAAAACCACTGTCAGACAAAGCCTCAGCAAGATATCAACCACATTGCATTGTTTTCCAGCCAAAAAACTGAAATATGACTTACTTATGGATGAAACAATATTTGCTTGGTATGTTTTGATGCATCTGCTTGAGCAGAGCCCCTCTGTTGTGGAACCAGAGGCGTTCAAGGTCCAGGGAGAAAGTTAGGGCATTTTTGCTTTCATCAGACCTAAACCTACGGTTCACGAAATCTGCACTACATTAATTACTAAAAATATTTAACTTCACTTAATCAAGGTCAAACTTTGCAGAGATACTGTTAACACATAGTGATATTTTATAGTATAAAAAAGCGATGATATGCATAATTAAAAAGAGGAAATACATCCTGGAAGTTAGTTTTTTAGGATTTTTTTTTTTTTGTGTTCTATCATCAACCAATAAACCAGTAACACATATACTGCTATATGAACCTCTTAACTGGTCTCAGTTTTTTTTTTTTTTTTACGGCATGTGTCTTGTAAGGCGACGTTGACTTGGCATCTCTTGTATGCGATAACAATAAACGGTCTTTCCCGTCCTCTGGTTTCTCCCATGTTGTACATCATGTTTGCTGCAGGTCATGTCAGGAGCTCCTTAAAGGAGCAGTGGGGATTTGGGGCCCTCTAGTGGTGAGGTTGCAGATTGCCTCTCACCTCTGCTCACTCTTTAGGGAAGAACAGAATCCCCCAAATCCCAGTTTTAAGGTCTAGATCACAACATTTTAAAGCATGTAATTTAATAATTAGCTGGTTTGTTATAATTATTTATCAAAAATATGTATTATTTATGTGTGGTTATCAACATAATTAATGATCAATTATCACATCCAGAAACTTTATAGAATACACTATTTCTATTTCAACGTCATTAATCATAACTTTTACTTGCTTATTGATTTGCTGATAAACTTTGGTTGAGAGAGATTTTATTGGAGCATTTTTGACTGAACTTGTTTTTTCAGCTTCAGGGTGTGAACATGATGCTTTCATGGGGATTGGCAGATGCTAATTATGATCACATGACACTTCACAATACAAGGACGATAAGATTCATCGTTTAACGATTACTATGACAATATGATTCATCACTATAAGAACAACTCTGTTGCTTTAGAACACGTCATGAATCTGACGAAGACGTTTCTTTAGAACTATTTAAAGAACAGACCGAGGAAGAGCTGCCCAATGTTATTAAATATTTCATATTGTTGTGAGATGGATCATTTCTCTGGAGTGACTCATTTTAATACATTTTAGCAGAAGTTCAGTCCACCACCAACAGGGTCTAGACTCCAAGAGGACTTTTCCTTATCTGACCTCAGCACCACTAGCCCTCTATGAGGCTACGTCACAATGGAGTCCAGTCGCCTCGGGCTTGTAACTTTGTTTCATCAGCAAAAATTAGACATCGAATGAATGATTAGGAAGGTTTTTGTTATTTAAGTATATTGTAACCATCAGTGGCCCAAAGATAGACCCCTGCGGCATCCCACTTCTGATGGTGAGCTGGTTTGAATGAGTAGAATCAGGAACAACAGTCTGTGTCCTCTTATCTGATCTCTTATTAGCTCTTTGTAAGGTTCAGAAAAGTAACATAGAAATGACGTTTATTCAGTTTATTTATTATCATGTGACGAAAAATTGCCAAATTATTCACAATTGCCCTGTGAATAAAATTAATAAACTTCTTTGTTGTGTATTTTTCTGTAATGATATAAAATGTGCTTGATGAGATGCCAAAGTCTTCCTCACACTCCCAAAAGAAGCAATATGAGTACGACGCCACATCATAAACAAACATTAAACACTCTGGTTTCTTTGCATTTCATATTTTAATACGTTAAATACTTTACATGACATTTAAACATTGGATATCCAAATGCCTTACAATGTAATCACATACAAGGAACTGAACTATGGATATTAAATATGTCTGTGGCTCATTTGGTTCTCTGTCAACGTGAACGTGAGTTAGTCAGTGATATGGAAGCCGTCTCACGCCAAGAGAATAAACAAAGGGCTTGTTAGCGTACTTCATTAGTGCTTCATATCAGAGCGGAGCCTACAATTAGTTTTGAATATATAAAGAACATGAGTCACAATTACAGCATCCTATTATTAAATATATATACAATAGATAGTATAACAGGTATGCATGTTAAATGATGTCAATAAATTATTTCAACCCTCCAGCCTCTTCATAACTCATACATGATGTGTATAGCGTCTAAATGTTGCTAATATTTAGTCTCATGGTCCAGTCCTCTTGTTAATAACTAATAACTGCTGTAACTATTGCTACAACAAAAAGGAAACTGGTTTTGTTGATGACTGCAGAGGAGGTTGTTGCTGCTGCTGCTGCTGTAGTTGTTGTTGCTACATCTGTGGTTGCTGTTACTGCTGGTGTAGTTGTTGTTGCTGTGGTCATTGATACTGGTGAAGTTGTTGTTGCTGCAGCTGTAGTTGTTGCTGCTGCTGGTGTAGTTGTTGATGCAACTGTGGTCGTTGTTGCTGCTGGTGTAGTTGTTGTTGATGCTGGTGTCGTTGTTGCTGCTGGTGTAGTTGTTGATGCAACTGCTGTGGTTGTTGTTGCTGCTGGTGTAGTTGTTGATGCAACTGTGGTCGTTGTTGCTGCTGGTGTAGTTGTTGTTGATGCTGGTGTCGTTGTTGATGCTGCTGGTGTAGTTGTTGATGCAACTGTGGTCGTTGTTGCTGCTGGTGTAGTTGTTGTTGCTGCAGCTGTAGTTGTTGTTGCTGCTGGTGTAGTTGTTGATGCAACTGTGGTTGTTGTTGCTGTTGGGGTAGTTGTTGATGCAACTGCTGTGGTTGTTGATGTTGCTGGTGTAGTTGGTGTTGCTGCTGGTGTAGTTGTTGTTGCAGCTGCTGTAGTTGTTGTAGCTACTGGTGTAGTTGTTGATGCAACTGTGGTTGTTGTTGCTGCTGGTGTAGTTGTTGATGCAACTGTGGTAGTTGTTGCTGCTGGTGTAGTTGTTGTTGCAACTGTGGTCGTTGTTGCTGCTGGTGTAGTTGTTGATGCAACTGTGGTCGTTGTTGCTGCTGGTGTAGTTGTTGCAACTGTAGTTGTGGTTGTTGCAGCTGTGGCCGTTGTTGCTGCAACTGTAGTTGTTGTTGCTGCAGCTGTGGTCGTTGTTGATGCTGGTGTAGTTGTTGATGCAACTGTGGTCGTTGTTGCTGCTGGTGTAGTTGTTGATGCAGTTGTGGTCATTGTTGCTGCTGGTGTAGTTGTTGTTGCTGCAACTGTAGTTGTTGTTGCTGCTGCTGTGGTTGTTGTTGCTGTTGTTGTTGCTGCTGGAGCTGCTGCTGCTGCTGCTGTAGTTGTTGTTGTTGCTACATCTGTGGTTGCTGTTACTGCTGGTGTAGTTGTTGTTGCTGTGGTCATTGATACTGGTGAAGTTGTTGTTGCTGCAGCTGTAGTTGTTGCTGCTGCTGGTGTAGTTGTTGATGCAACTGTGGTCGTTGTTGCTGCTGGTGTAGTTGTTATTGATGCTGGTGTCGTTGTTGCTGCTGGTGTAGTTGTTGATGCAACTGCTGTGGTTGTTGTTGCTGCTGGTGTAGTTGTTGCTGCAGCTGTGGTTGTTGATGCTGCAGCTGTAGTTGTTGCTGCTGCTGCTGGTGTAGTTGTTGATGCAACTGTGGTTGTTGTTGCTGTTGGGGTAGTTGTTGATGCAACTGCTGTGGTTGTTGATGTTGCTAGTGTAGTTGGTGTTGCTGCTGGTGTAGTTGTTGAAGCAACTGTGGTTGTTGTTGCTGCAGCTGTGTTCGATGTTGCTGCTGGTGTAGTTGTTGTTGCAGCTGCTGTGGTTGTTGTTGCTGCTGGTGTAGTTGTTGATGCAACTGTGGTTGTTGTTGCTGCTGGTGTAGTTGTTGATGCAACTGTGGTTGTTGTTGCTGCTGGTGTAGTTGTTGTTGCTGCAGCTGTGGTCGTTGTTGCTGCTGGTGTAGTTGTTGCAACTGTAGTTGTGGTTGTTGCAGCTGTGGCCGTTGTTGCTGCAACTGTAGTTGTTGTTGCTGCAGCTGTGGTCGTTGTTGATGCTGGTGTAGTTGTTGATGCAACTGTGGTTGTTGTTGCTGCTGGTGTAGTTGTTGATGCAACTGTGGTAGTTGTTGCTGCTGGTGTAGTTGTTGTTGCAACTGTGGTCGTTGTTGCTGCTGGTGTAGTTGTTGATGCAACTGTGGTCGTTGTTGCTGCTGGTGTAGTTGTTGCAACTGTAGTTGTGGTTGTTGCAGCTGTGGCCGTTGTTGCTGCAACTGTAGTTGTTGTTGCTGCAGCTGTGGTCGTTGTTGATGCTGGTGTAGTTGTTGATGCAACTGTGGTCGTTGTTGCTGCTGGTGTAGTTGTTGTTGCTGCAACTGTAGTTGTTGTTGCTGCTGCTGTGGTTGTTGTTGCTGTTGTTGTTGCTGCTGGAGCTGCTGCTGCTGCTGTAGTTGTTGTTGTTGCTACATCTGTGGTTGCTGTTACTGCTGGTGTAGTTGTTGTTGCTGTGGTCATTGATACTGGTGAAGTTGTTGTTGCTGCAACTGTAGTTGTTGCTGCTGCTGGTGTAGTTGTTGATGCAACTGTGGTCGTTGTTGCTGCTGGTGTAGTTGTTATTGATGCTGGTGTCGTTGTTGCTGCTGGTGTAGTTGTTGATGCAACTGCTGTGGTTGTTGTTGCTGCTGGTGTAGTTGTTGCAACTGTAGTTGTGGTTGTTGCAGCTGTGGCCGTTGTTGCTGCAACCGTAGTTGTTGTTGCTGCAGCTGTGGTCGTTGTTGATGCTGCTGTAGTTGTTGATGCAACTGTGGTCGTTGTTGCTGCTGGTGTAGTTGTTGATGCAGTTGTGGTCGTTGTTGCTGCTGGTGTAGTTGTTGATGCAACTGCTGTGGTCGTGGTTGCTGCTGGTGTAGTTGTTGTTGCTGCTGTAGTTGTTGTGCTCTGTGCGTTGCCTGATGCTGTTCAGCAATGTAATGGTTGAATTAGTAAACCTTTAAAATATTGATTCTACATTTGAACATCTTTACATCTTTTACTGGGAATCAATCAATTAAACTTACCAACACACAGAAGTAGGATCATACAGATCTTCATCTTCATCATCTTCATCATCATGGGAAATAGCTTTTCTGTCAAATAAATATAAAAAAATACTTTTGTTAGTTTCAGTTTAGTAATGCAAATTAAATAATGTTTTTACAATTTGTGCATTTTATAAGATCTGTAATTAAACTATTACTGATATTGACAAGCATTAGTTTAAATGATTCACCAAAATGTCATCATCAGTACCATAATGTTTAAATGTTTAAAATGTTTTACTACTTTTATTACTTTATTCTCTTCATCTTTAAGACAATAATGTTTTGTTAGCTGTTAATGCAAAATACTACCATTGATATAGAGGACAAATATAACAGGCTTTTTTGTTCATTAATAAACGTTTAAGTTAAATATCACTGTGAAATATCAACATATGACACATGTCTAGCTGTACACACAATAATTAAAGCATTAATTACACAATGAGTGCAGGTAACCAATGATAAAGAACAAATGTATACCTTTATAATCGTATAATTAAAAAAGTTAGAAAACACAACTCATAGTATTAAAATGAGTCAAATATAATAACATGTAATCCTTACAGGTGTTCTCCGGTCGTGACTTTTCTTTGCTGCGTGACTGAAGTTGTGATGCTCTCTGATTCCACCTGTTCAGTGTCCTTTGCTGTTTGCTAGTTGATGTCCTCACTGAACAGGTAGCAGCTTTTATAGCTCAAAGCAGCTGAGATGACATCAGTTCACCAACAAGGACGTACGTTGATTGTCTTTGTCTCGTGAAGGTGTGGCCTCAACCTTTAACATCTCAGTCATACTATCTATCTTTACGTGTAGAAACCTGTTGAGGGACATTCTCTTCAGATATGACGATGGTGCTTATTTTTGTGTGTGATAGTAATGATGTGAGTGTTAATGTTTGTTTATTCTCCTGACAAGACGTCAGCAACCTCCTTGGTCACTGAGCCGCTACGTCTTCTTTAGTTGTTGTGTGAGTTGCTACGTGTGTTGGCTCCACACCTTCAGCAGAGAACGTAGCAACTCTCATGAGAACGAGCAGAACCTTTAGAGCCGTGTTCACTTTGGTGTCTTTGCTCTGAATTACAGCAGAATGAATAACTTGTGCTCTGCATCAAGTCTATTGAGGATGCTACTCGGGACCTGCAGACAGTGTTGTATAAAGTACCCAAAAGCCGTACTTGAGTAAAAGTAAAGATACCTTACTGGAAAATTACTCCAGTAAAAGTAAAAGTCACCTATTAAAATACTACTTGAGTAAAAGTCTTAAAGTATCTGATATTTTCTGTACTTAAGTATCAAAAGTATTTTTCTGATATAAAATGTACTTAAGTATTGAAAGTAAAAGTACAAGTACATGCTTTTAATAAAAAAGCAAAGGGTCAGAATTTTGAGAATTATGAAGTTTATTCTTTTAAGTGCTGTGGCCACCGTGACCAAGGACCAGGAGTTGTGTTGATAAAATAACTGGGTTGGCTGAGATCCATCCATATATATTATGTTCAACATAATATATTGTACCTAAGTATACTTTTGCATCTACTATGAACTTATCATCATAATTCTCCAAAAAGCAATATGACACTATGAAGGAGTTGTAACAGTGTGGTTATAAGTATGCTCATTCCGCCCGGAACAGAAAGAATGAATGAAAAATGTAAGTTAAATTAAAAAAATCCGGAAAAATGTTTTATTGTGAAAAATGACCAGATACATCCGTCTGTGGTAACCTCAGACGGAACCTCTTGACACATGTCAAGAGGTTCCGTTACCCTAAAAATGAAACTTAAAAGTCTGTTTCAACTCTGCCGGTGTTCTGGATTAAAACCAAGGCAGAGTATCCTGAGATCGCCAAAAAAGCATGAAAACCTGCTTCCATTCCAACATCCTGTCTTTGTGCAGCGGGTTATAAGTTAAGCAGTAGACTGGACTAAAGGTTTAGTTAGCAGTAGAGTCAGTAGACTGGACTAAAGGTTTAGTAGCAGTAGAGTCAGTAGACTGGACTAAAGGTTTAGTTAGCAGTAGAGTCAGTAGACTGGACTAAAGGTTTAGTTAGCAGTAGAGTCAGTAGACTGGACTAAAGGTTTAGTTAGCAGTAGAGTCAGTAGACTGGACTAAAGGTTTAGTTAGGAGTAGAGTCAGTAGACTGGACTAAAGGTTTAGTTAGCAGTAGAGTCAGTAGACTGGACTAAAGGTTTAGTTAGCAGTAGAGTCAGTAGACTGGACTAAAGGTTTAGTTAGCAGTAGAGTCAGTAGACTGGACTAAAGGTTTAGTTAGCAGTGGAGTCAGTAGACTGGACTAAAGGTTTAGTTAGCAGTAGAGTCAGTAGACTGGACTAAAGGTTTAGTTAGCAGTAGAGTCAGTAGACTGGACTAAAGGTTTAGTTAGCAGTAGAGTCAGTAGACTGGACTAAAGGTTTAGTTAGGAGTAGAGTCAGTAGACTGGACTAAAGGTTTAGTTAGGAGTAGAGTCAGTAGACTGGACTAAAGGTTTAGTTAGCAGTAGAGTCAGTAGACTGGACTAAAGGTTTAGTTAGCAGTAGAGTCAGTAGACTGGACTAAAGGTTTAGTTAGCAGTAGAGTCAGTAGACTGGACTAAAGGTTTAGTTAGGAGTAGAGTCAGTAGACCGGACTAAAGGTTTAGTTAGCAGTAGAGTCAGTAGACTGGACTAAAGGTTTAGTTAGGAGTAGAGTCAGTAGACTGGACTAAAGGTTTAGTTAGCAGTAGAGTCAGTAGACTGGACTAAAGGTTTAGTTAGCAGTAGAGTCAGTAGACTGGACTAAAGGTTTAGTTAGCAGTAGAGTCAGTAGACTGGACTAAAGGTTTAGTTAGGACTAGAGTCAGTAGACTGGACTAAAGGTTTAGTTAGCAGTAGAGTCAGTAGACTGGACTAAAGGTTTAGTTAGCAGTAGAGTCAGTAGACTGGACTAAAGGTTTAGTTAGCAGTAGAGTCAGTAGACTGGACTAAAGGTTTAGTTAGGAGTAGAGTCAGTAGACTGGACATAACGAACACACGTCAGGTGTCGCACATAAAGGTTTGGGAGCGCTGGACTAGAGGATGTAGAGGGAAAATGCAGAATATTGTGATTCGCAAAACCTGCTTGGTGGAGTCTGTGTTCCACCACAGTCCCGGATGTGTTTTTTTTTTCTTTCTAAAGATAGATTTGCTTTTGTAGCGAGTAACGAAGGTTTCATGGGAAATGTATCGGAGTAAAAGTATCAGTTTTCTTTGCAAAATGTAGTGAAGTAAAAGTAAAAGTAAACCGAAATATAAATAGTAAAGTAGAGTACAGATATCCCCAAAAACTACTTAAGTACAGTAACGAAGTATTTCTACTTCGTTACTATACACCACTGCCTGCAGAGAGACCTATTTGTTTATGATACTGAATTTGTTGAGGCAGCAACATTATTTGGACTCGTATCTGTATTTTAATAAGAGGAAAATAAGCAAAACAATCCTGAAGCATCATGTTTCTGCTGTTTTGTTTTGTTATAGCAGCTAAAAGACTTCACTACCGTCAATAAATCATTTAAATCATCTAAAGAAATACTGACTGTTATCGTCTTACTTTGTGATGTTATTCCTTTTCCTCCACAAAGTACAGTCTAGAGGTACATTCACTCTTCCACAGAGAATTCAGACTGTTGTTCCTGATTCTACTCATTCAAATCAGCTCACCATCAGAAGTGGGGTGCCACAGGGGTCTATCTTTGGGCCACTGATGGCTACTATATACTTACCGTAAACGTTGGGTTACGAGCCGCTACTACCTTCGGTCAGTGTCCCCGTTAGCTCCCCGCTGTATCCAGCTGGGGCTCCTGCTAGCGCTCCTGCTAGCGCTCCGACGTCTTTGGGATTTCCACAACAAATATAAAGCCATCATAATTTTCATGGTGGATGGCAGAAATGAAAACTCTTTACGGAGATAAACCACAGAGATAAGCCCCGCCCCCTCTCTGGCGCGTCCAGCTCGAATGACGCGACTATGCAGACTGTAATACAAGCAGTTCAGTTTGTCAGGTGCAACAATTATGACAGTGTTGGTCAGTTTGTCTGCTTGACAATCACATTTTGCTGCAATAAAAAATATTGAAGTGAGATGAACAGACTGAAAACTTGATCTTCTTAGATAAAATATGTTGACAAAGTTTTCCTTTGGGGACAATTTGCGCAATACTCAATATATCGCAGTATGGTGATAGTATCGAATCGTGGGACCTCTGGTGATTCCCACCCCGAGTAGCGGGACCAGGCTCGACACCCGACTTGGGCAGAGGGGACGCGGGCAGTAGCAGCAGAAGCGCTAGCTAGCGCTGCTGCTAGCTTGCTACAGCGGGGACACTGACCGGCTTGTAACCCGACGTTTACGGTAAATAACAAAAATACTTCCTCAAAAATGTCTAATGTTTGCTGATGAAACAAAGTTATATTCCCGACTCCAGCCAGAGACCATTGTGCTTAATGTCTTATCACTCATGACAAATCTCAGACTCGTCATTATCACACTTTAAATCAGACACAATGACCTCACAAGTAAGATGTCAGTGAGATGAAGCGACAGTGTTGATCAATCAGGAGCGACTTTATTAGAGTGAAGAATGATTTATTACACATGCATTAGAAATGAATAGTGAAAAGTGACTGGACTCCATTGTGACGTAGCCTCATAGAGGGCTAGTGGTGCTGAGGTCAGATACGGAAAGTCCTCTTGGAGTCTAGACTTCCACTTAAATGTATTAAAATGAGTCACTCCAGAGAAATGATCCATCTCACAACAATGTGAAATATTTAATAACATTTGGCATCTGTTCCTCAGTCTGTTCTTTAAATAGTTCTAAAGAAAGGTCTGAAGAAACGTCTTCGTCAGATTCATGACGTGTTCTAAAGCAGTGGTTCTCAACTGGTCTGGCTCTGGGACCCACTATCCCCCCTGAATGACAAGCCGCGACCCAAATCTAGGAACATTCTCAACTTCTCCAATGTATTTAATGAAAAGATGGTGCAGTTTGAACCTGAGATAGTACAGAATATGTATGCTAACACAAAAACAAGTTTAATAACCAAAAGGAGCAGCTGGTGGCGATGATAGAGAGGGAACTATTCCCTTTTACACTCAATTAGCTAATCAGGACACGAGGTATTACAACATATATAACCATTCAGAATCTTCAGCTATTTTTAAACAGACTCAACAGCTTTCATGCACAAACAGTCCAACAACTAAGAAGTAGTTTCAAAAAGACTGAAATGACCTGACTTTAACTGAGAACACACACTCACCGAATCTATGACCAACACTTTACTGTGGAACACGTCACTGTGTTGAGGAGCAGCTTTTCCACTAACTCAAAATAAATTAAACAAAAGTGGAATTCAAAAGGATTCATATATACAACATTAACTTCTCTTGTGATGACCTCATCAGTAAATACTGAAAAACATTGTGCTTTACAGAGAATTAAGCAGCACTCAATTCTCCTCCCAACCCCAGAGTGTGTTCCTGTCATGCAGGCAGCGCCATCAGTTGTCATGTTATATTCAGTAGGCTGTTTAATTTAATTATCCTAAAAACCCAGAGTCTCCCCCATATCAGGATGGTTTGACCCAACCTGGCCCACGCTGCTGAAAACATGGAGGGACAAGTGCAAAACCAGTTGAAACCAGAGCCGGCAAAATAACGACACTCCGCTGCATAAAAAGTCCTTTCAAAATAAAACCACAGGATTTTTTTTTTTCCAGGCAAAGGCCTGCGACCCACTGAAAACTAGTGGGTCGCGGACCAGTTGAGAATCACTGTTCTAAAGCAACAGAGTTGTTCTTCTAGTGATGAATCATATATATCGTCATTGTAATCGTAAAATTATGAATCATATGGTCCTCGTACTTTGAAGTGTCATGTGATCATAATTAGCATCTGCCAATCCCCATGAAAGCATCATGTTCACACCCTGAAGCTGAAAAAACAAGTTCAGCAAGTTCAGGAAAACATGCTAAAAAAAATCTCTCTGGACCAAAGTTCATCATCAAATCAATAAGCAAGTAAAAGTTATGATTAATGACGTTGAAATAATTCTACTAATTGATCATGAATTATGTTGTAAACCACATAAATAATGGGATTATAACAAACAAGTTAATGATGAATTTACATGCTTTAAAACGTTGTGATCTAAATAACCTTGACACTGATTGTTGGGGTTCTGTTCCCCAGCAGAGGCATGCTGGGTAATGAAGAGAAGACAAACACTAAACTAGAAATGTTTAGCGGTCGCTCTTCTTCTCGTTGACACGTTGCCATGAGCGTTGTCGCAACCCGACTCAGAGACGGCTGCTGACAAGAAGAGGTTTATTGTTAAGGACAGAAATCACAGCGTGTAAAGTGGAGGTGTGAAGTGGAGGTGTGAAGTGGAGGTATGAAGTGGAGGTGTAAAGTGGAGGTGTGAAGTGGAGGTGTGAAGTGGAGGTGTGAAGTGGAGGTGTGAAGTGGAGGTGTAAAGTGGAGGTGTGAAGTGGAGGTGTAAAGTGGAGGTGTGAAGTGGAGGTGTGAAGTGGAGGTGTAATGTGGAGGTATGAAGTGGACCACTGCTACACTGTACTGAAGGATGCATACCGCTCAGTCCCTCGTGCAGCTTTGGGACTCTCTGATCACTGTCTGGTTCATCTTCTCCCGTCCTACAGACAGAAACTAAAATCTGCAAAGCCTGTGGTGAAGACGGTGAAGAGATGGACCAACGAGGCCAAGCTGGAGCTACAGTCCTGCTTTGCCTCCACTGATTGGAGTGTTTTTGAGGCTGCTGCTACAGACCTGGATGAGCTAACTGACACTGTGACGTCATATATCAGTTTTTGTGAGGACATGTGTGTGCCGACAAAAACCTTCTGCACATTCAACAACAATAAACCCTGGTTCACTGCTAAACTCAGGCAGCTTCGTCGTGCCAAAGAGGAGGCCTACAGAGGGGGGGACAGGACTCTGTACAACCAGGCCAGAAACACTCTAACGAGGGAGATCAAGGTAGCTAAGAAGAGCTACACGGATAAGCTGGAAAAAAAGTTTTCAGCCAACGACCCCTCGTCAGTTTGGAGAGGCCTGGAAGTACTCACCAACTACAAGAGACCATCTCCCCCCACTGAGGACAATCACCGACTGGCTGACGACCTGAATGTGTTCTATTGTAGGTTTGACAAGCCCACTTCCACCCCGCCCAACTGCCCCATCATCGAACAATCACCTCCACTCTCTGCCTCACCTCTCCCATCCAACCCCCTACCGGCACTGAGGATCTGCGAAGGGGATGTGAGTCGGCTCTTTCAGAGACAAAAGATCAGGAAGGCTCCGGGCCCAGATGGTGTGTCCCCCTCCTGCCTGAAAGTCTGTGCTGACCAGCTGGCCCCCATCTTCACGGAGATCTTCAACCGATCACTGGAGCTGTGTGAAGTCCCTTCCTGCTTCAAGCGCTCCTTGATCATCCCGGTCCCCAAGAAATCCTCCATCACAGGATTAAATGACTACAGACCCGTCGCCCTGACGTCTGTGGTCATGAAGTCCTTTGAGAGGCTGGTGTTGACCCATCTGAAGGACATCACAGGGCCCCTGCTGGACCCCCTGCAGTTTGCCTACCGTGCAAACAGGTCGGTGGATGATGCAGTAAATATGGGACTGCACCATATTCTGCAACACCTCGACTCCCCAGGGAGATATGCAAGGGTTCTGTTTGTGGACTTCAGCTCTGCATTTAACACGATCATCCCGGAGGTTCTTCAACCCAAACTCTCCCAGCTCACCGTGCCAGCCCCCACCTGCCGATGGATCACAAACTTCCTGACAGACAGGACGCAGCAGGTGAGGCTGGGAAAAATCATATCCAGCACCCGGACTATAAGCACTGGCGCCCCCCAGGGATGTGTGCTCTCTCCACTGCTCTTCTCCCTCTACACCAACGACTGCACCTCTGGGGACCCATCTGTTAAACTCCTGAAGTTCGCAGACGACACAACGGTCATCGGCCTCATCAGCGACGGGGACGAGTCTGCGTACAGACGGGAGGTTGAACAGCTGGTTCTCTGGTGTGGTCAGAACCACCTGGAGCTGAACAAGGCCAAAACTGTAGAGATGACAGTGGACTTCAGGAGGAGCCCCCCAACACTACCCCCCCTCACAATACACAACAGCACTGTTTCTGCGGTGGAGACCTTCAAGTTTCTGGGATCCACAATCTCCCGGGACCTGAAGTGGACCGCCAACATCAACACCATCCGGAAAAAGGCCCAGCAGAGGTTGTACTTCCTGCGCCAGCTCAGGAAGTTCAACCTGCCTCAGGAGCTGCTGATCCTGTTCTACACCGCCATCATCCAGTCTGTCCTCTGCTCCTCCATCACTGTGTGGTTTGGATCGGCCACCAAACAGGACAGAGTCAGACTACAGCGGATCGTCAGGTCTGCAGAGAGAACCATTGGTTCCAGCCTGCCCTCCATCCTGGACTTGCACACCGCCAGAGTCAGGAAGCGGGCTGTAAAGATCACCACAGACCCCTCACACCCTGGACACAAGCTGTTCACCTCCTCCCCTCTGGAAGGCGCTACAGAGCACTGTACGCCAAAACCACCAGACACAGAAGCAGCTTCTTCCCACTGGCCGTCACTTTGATGAACAGTTAAACAGACTCTTCATCTGCACTATCTGCACTTTTTTGTTGTTTTACTACTGTCTTTAATGTCCTTTTTATATTTTTATATTTATCTTGTATATTGTGTGTGGAAAAAAAGTACGAGAGCCAGTGAAACCGGAGTCAAATTCCATGTATGTGAAAATTTACATGGCCATTAAAGCTGATTCTGATTCTGATTCTGATTCTGAAGTGGAGTGTGAAGTGGAGGTGTGAAGTGGAGGTGTAAAGTGGAGGTGTGAAGTGGAGGTGTAAAGTGGAGGTGTGAAGTGGAGGTGTGAAGTGGAGGTGTGAAGTGGAGGTGTGAAGTGGAGGTGTGAAGTGGAGGTGTAAAGTGGAGGTGTAAAGTGGAGGTGTGAAGTGGAGTGTGAAGTGGAGTGTGAAGTGGAGGTGTGAAGTGGAGGTGTAAAGTGGAGGTGTGAAGTGGAGGTGTAAAGTGGAGGTGTGAAGTGGAGGTGTAAAGTGGAGGTGTAAAGTGGAGGTGTAAAGTGGAGGTGTAAAGTGTAGGTGTGAAGTGGAGGTGTGAAGTGGAGGTGTGAAGTGGAGGTATGAGTTATCATCAGTGAGGCGTGTGATGAGTGGCAGTGTCACAAAGAAACAGAACTAAGAGACACAAAGGATCTCCTCCCTCAGACAGACAGGTCTTTAACCACCGGCTCAGGCGTGGCTCACCCAGCTGACGACGCTCCAATCAGCACGGCCACAGAGAACCAATACAACAGTGACACCTAGGGGATGGGAGGAGGAGGGGCGTCACACCAGCACCTGACCTTTGGAGGTCATTGGATGTGATGCACAATTAGCTGTAATGATGAAGTTTATTTTCATCTCAAAAGAAAAGTCACGCAAAGATAGAGAGAGTAATTCTGCGTGAACGAATACATTTGCTTCCTCTGCTGGCTGACCTGATGCTGGATATGTCCTGGGAAATGATCAGACATTTCAAAAATACAACAAACTATAGTTGTTGTGTATTTAATATGACTATATATAAACTTTATAAGCTGTGATGTCAAATAGTGGCTCCAGACTCCAATTTTTTGGGATGGAAAAAAGGGCTAAATGGCTTTTTGGATAGGAATGGTTGCTGACCGCTGCTCCAGACTAAATGATTTAAATGATTTATTGGGGCATTCGGTGATGGTAGTGAAGTCTTTTAGCTGCTGTAACAAAACAAACAAACAGTAAAATGATGGGTAGCTGCTGTGTTTCAGGATTGTTGTGCTTATTTTACGCTGCCTCAACAAATTTAGATTAGGAAGGATTTTGTTATTTAAGTATATTGTAGCCATCAGTGGCCCAAAGATAGACCCCTGTGGCACCCCACTTCTGATGGTGAGCTGGTTTGAATGAGTGGAATCAGGAACAGTCTGTCCTCTTTTCTCTTCTTAGCTTATTAACAAATTCAGTATCATAAACAAATAGGTCTCTCTGCAGGTCCCGAGTAGCATCCTCAATAGACTTGATGCAGAGTACAAGTTATTCATTCTGCTGTAATTCAGAGCAAAGACACCAAAGTGAACACGGCTCTAAAGGTTCTGCTCGTTCTCATGAGAGTTGCTACGTTCTCTGCTGAAGGTGTGGAGCCAACACACGTAGCAACTCACACAACAACTAAAGAAGACGTAGCGGCTCAGTGACCAAGGAGGTTGCTGACGTCTTGTCAGGAGAATAAACAAACATTAACACTCACATCATTACTATCACACACAAAAATAAGCACCATCGTCATATCTGAAGAGAATGTCCCTCAACAGGTTTCTACACGTAAAGATAGATAGTATGACTGAGATGTTAAAGGTTGAGGCCACACCTTCACGAGACAAAGACAATCAACGTACGTCCTTGTTGGTGAACTGATGTCATCTCAGCTGCTTTGAGCTATAAAAGCTGCTACCTGTTCAGTGAGGACATCAACTAGCAAACAGCAAAGGACACTGAACAGGTGGAATCAGAGAGCATCACAACTTCAGTCACGCAGCAAAGAAAAGTCACGACCGGAGAACACCTGTAAGGATTACATGTTATTATATTTGTCTCATTTTAATACTATGAGTTGTGTTTTCTAACTTTTTTAATTGTACGATTATAAAGGTATACATTTGTTCTTTATCATTGGTTACCTGCACTCATTGTGTAATTAATGCTTTAATTATTGTGTGTACAGCTAGACATGTGTCATATGTTGATATTTCACAGTGATATTTAACTTAAACGTTTATTAATTAACAAAAAAGCCTGTTATATTTGTCCTTTATATCAATGGTAGTATTTTGCATTAACAGCTAACAAAACATTATTGTCTTAAAGATGAAGAGAATAAAGTAATAAAAGTAGTAAAACATTTTAAACATTTAAACATTATGGTACTGATGATGACATTTTGGTGAATCAGAGATTTAAACTAATGCTTGTCAATATCAGTAATAGTTTAATTACAGATCTTATAAAATGTACAAATTGTAAAAACATTATTTAATTTGCATTACCAAACTGAAACTAACAAAAGTATTTTTTTTATATTTATTTAACAGAAAAGCTATTTCCCATGATGATGATGATGATGATGAAGATGAAGATCTGTATGATCCTACTTCTGTGTGTTGGTAAGTTTAATTGATTGATTCCCAGTAAAAGATGTAAAGATGTTCAAATGTAGAATCAATATTTTAAAGGTTTACTAATTCAACCATTACATTGCTGAACAGCATCAGGCAACGCACAGAGCACAACAACTACAGCAGCAACAACAACTACACCAGCAGCAACCACGACCACAGCTGCAGCAACAACAACTACAGTTGCAGCAACAACAACTACAGTTGCAGCAACAACGACCACACCTGCAGCAACAACAACTACACCAACAGCAGCAACAACCACAGCAGCTGCAACAACAACTACAGTTGCAGCAACAACAACCACAGCAGCTGCAACAACAACTACAGTTGCAGCAACAACAACCACAGCAGCTGCAACAACAACTACACCTGCAGCAACAACGACCACAGCAGCTGCAACAACTACAGTTGCAGCAACAACGACCACACCTGCAGCAACAACGGCCACAGATGCAACAACCACAACTACAGTTGAAGCAACAACAACTACACCAGCAGCAACAACGACCACAGTTGCATCAACAACTACACCAGCATCAACAACGACCACAGCTGCAGCAACAACAACTACAGTTGCAGCAACAACGACCACACCTGCAGCAACAACGGCCACAGCTGTAACAACCACAACTACAGTTGCAACAACTACACCAGCAGCAACAACGACCACAGCTGCAGCAATAACAACTACAGCTGCAGCAACAACAATTACACCAGCAGCATCAACAACCACAGCAGTTGCATCAACAACTACACCAACAACAACCACAGTTGCATCAACAACTACACCAACAGCAACCACAGCAGCTGCAACAACAACTACACCAGCAGCAACAACGACTACAGCTGCAGCAACAACTACACCAGCATCAACAACGACCACAGCTGCAGCAACAACAACTACAGTTGCAGCAACAATGACCACACCTGCAGCAACAACGGCCACAGCTGTAACAACCACAACTACAGTTGCAACAACTACACCATCAGCAACAACGACCACAGCTGCAGCAACAACAACTACACCAGCAGCATCAACAACTACAGCTGCAGCAACAACAACTACAGTTGAAGCAACAACAACTACACCAGCAGCAACAACGACCACAGTTGCATCAACAACTACACCAGCATCAACAACGACCACAGCAGCAGCAACAACAACTACAGTTGCAGCAACAACGACCACACCTGCAGCAACAACGGCCACAGCTGTAACAACCACAACTACAGTTGCAACAACTACACCAGCAGCAACAACGACCACAGCTGCAGTAACAACAACTACAGCTGCAGCAACAACAACTACACCAGCAGCATCAACAACCACAGCAGTTGCATCAACAACTACACTAGCGGCAACAACAACCACAGCAGTTGCATCAACAACTACACCAACAACAACCACAGTTGCATCAACAACTACACCAACAGCAACCACAGCAGCTGCAACAACAACTACACCAGCAGCATCAACAACTACACCAGCAGCAACAACAATCACAGCAGTTGCATCTACAACTACACCAGCAGCAACAATGACACCAGCATCAACAATGACCACACCTGCAGTAACAACAACCACAGTTGCAGCAACAACGGCCACAGCTGCAACAACCACAACTACAGTTGCAACAACTACACCAGCAGCAACAACGACCACAACTGCATCAACAACTACACCAGCAGCAACAACGACCACAGTTGCATCAACAACTACACCAGCATCAACAACGACCACAGCTGCAGCAACAACAACTACATTTGCAGCAACAACTACAGCTGCAACAACCACAACTACAGTTGCAACAACTACACCAGCAGCAACAACGATCACAGCTGCAGCAACAACAACTACACCAGCAGCAACAACAACCACAGTTGCATCAACAACTACACCAGCAGCAACAACAACCACAGCAACATTAACTACACCAGTAGCTACAACAACCACAGCAGCTGCAACAACAACTACACCAGCAGCAACATCGACCACAGCTGCAGCAACAACAACCACAGTTGCTTCAACAACTACACCAGCAGCAGCAACAACTACACCAGCAGCATCAACAACCACAGCTGCAGCAACAACTACACCAGCAGCAACAACAACCACAGCAGTTGCATCAACAACTACATCAGCAGCAACAACAACCACAGCAGTTGCATCAACAACTACACCAGCAGCAACAACGACACCAGCATCAACAACAACTACACCAGCAGCAACAACGACCACAGTTGCATCAACAACTACACCAGCAGCAACAACAACCACAGCAGTTGCATCAACAACTACACCAGCAGCAACAACGACACCAGCATCAACAACAACTACACCAGCAGCAACAACGACCACAGTTGCATCAACAACTACACCAGCAGCAGCAACAACTACACCAGCAGCAACAACAACTTCACCAGTATCAATGACCACAGCAACAACAACTACACCAGCAGTAACAGCAACCACAGATGTAGCAACAACAACTACAGCAGCAGCAGCAGCAGCAACTACCTCCTCTGCAGTCATCAACAAAACCAGTTTCCTTTTTGTTGTAGCAATAGTTACAGCAGTTATTAGTTATTAACAAGAGGACTGGACCATGAGACTAAATATTAGCAACATTTAGACGCTATACACATCATGTATGAGTTATGAAGAGGCTGGAGGGTTGAAATAATTTATTGACATCATTTAACATGCATACCTGTTATACTATCTATTGTATATATATTTAATAACAGGATGCTGTAATTGTGACTCATGTTCTTTACATATTCAAAACTAATTGTAGGCTCCGCTCTGATATGAAGCACTAATGAAGTACGCTAACAAGCCCTTTGTTTATTCTCTTGGCGTGAGACGGCTTCCATATCACTGACTAACTCACGTTCACGTTGACAGAGAACCAAATGAGCCACAGACATATTTAATATCCATAGTTCAGTTCCTTGTATGTGATTACATTGTAAGGCATTTGGATATCCAATGTTTAAATGTCATGTAAAGTATTTAACGTATTAAAATATGAAATGCAAAGAAACCAGAGTGTTTAATGTTTGTTTATGATGTGGCGTCGTACTCATATTGCTTCTTTTGGGAGTGTGAGGAAGACAACTTTGGCATCTCATCAAGCACATTTTATATCATTACAGAAAAATACACAACAAAGAAGTTTATTAATTTTATTCACAGGGCAATTGTGAATAATTTGGCAATTTTTCGTCACATGATAATAAATAAACTGAATAAACTTCATTTCTATGTTACTTTTCTGAACCTTACAAAGAGCTAATAAGAGATCAGATAAGAGGACACAGACTGTTGTTCCTGATTCTACTCATTCAAACCAGCTCACCATCAGAAGTGGGATGCCGCAGGGGTCTATCTTTGGGCCACTGATGGTTACAATATACTTAAATAACAAAAACCTTCCTAATCATTCATTCGATGTCTAATTTTTGCTGATGAAACAAAGTTACAAGCCCGAGGCGACTGGACTCCATTGTGACGTAGCCTCATAGAGGGCTAGTGGTGCTGAGGTCAGATAAGGAAAAGTCCTCTTGGAGTCTAGACCCTGTTGGTGGTGGACTGAACTTCTGCTAAAATGTATTAAAATGAGTCACTCCAGAGAAATGATCCATCTCACAACAATATGAAATATTTAATAACATTGGGCAGCTCTTCCTCGGTCTGTTCTTTAAATAGTTCTAAAGAAACGTCTTCGTCAGATTCATGACGTGTTCTAAAGCAACAGAGTTGTTCTTATAGTGATGAATCATATTGTCATAGTAATCGTTAAACGATGAATCTTATCGTCCTTGTATTGTGAAGTGTCATGTGAAACCAATTAGCATCTGCCAATCCCCATGAAAGCATCATGTTCACACCCTGAAGCTGAAAAAACAAGTTCAGTCAAAAATGCTCCAATAAAATCTCTCTCAACCAAAGTTTATCAGCAAATCAATAAGCAAGTAAAAGTTATGATTAATGACGTTGAAATAGAAATAGTGTATTCTATAAAGTTTCTGGATGTGATAATTGATCATTAATTATGTTGATAACCACACATAAATAATATATATTTTTGATAAATAATTATAACAAACCAGCTAATTATTAAATTACATGCTTTAAAATGTTGTGATCTAGACCTTAAAACTGGGATTTGGGGGATTCTGTTCTTCCCTAAAGAGTGAGCAGAGGTGAGAGGCAATCTGCAACCTCACCACTAGAGGGCCCCAAATCCCCACTGCTCCTTTAAGGAGCTCCTGACATGACCTGCAGCAAACATGATGTACAACATGGGAGAAACCAGAGGACGGGAAAGACCGTTTATTGTTATCGCATACAAGAGATGCCAAGTCAACGTCGCCTTACAAGACACATGCCGTAAAAAAAAAGTTAAGAGGTTCATATAGCAGTATATGTGTTACTGGTTTATTGGTTGATGATAGAACACAGGAAAAAAAAAAAAAAAAAATCCTAAAAAACTAACTTCCAGGATGTATTTCCTCTTTTTAATTATGCATATCATCGCTTTTTTATACTATAAAATATCACTATGTGTTAACAGTATCTCTGCAAAGTTTGACCTTGATTAAGTGAAGTTAAATATTTTTAGTAATTAATGTAGTGCAGATTTCGTGAACCGTAGGTTTAGGTCTGATGAAAGCAAAAATGCCCTAACTTTCTTCCTGGACCTTGAACGCCTCTGGTTCCACAACAGAGGGGCTCTGCTCAAGCAGATGCACCAAAACATACCAAGCAAATATTGTTTCATCCATAAGTAAGTCACATTTCAGTTTTTTGGCTGGAAAACAATGCAATGTGGTTGATATCTTGCTGAGGCTTTGTCTGACAGTGGTTTTGGCGCAATTGGTGGATTCCGTAGGTCGTAAGCAGAAAGGTGTGCTAATCATGTGTGGCACAAGCTAGGGCAGGGGTTCTCAACGGGCCCCACTTTGGAGGAAGAAAAATGTTTGGGCCCCAACAAAATTGTAACAAAATGCTCCAACTTTTTGTGACTCCTCCATCCGTGCTTTTTCAAATAATAGAATAAAGAAAATGTAAATCCCTTTCAAATAAACCAGATTGCTCCATCAGACAAAAAATAACAACATGTGCAATCACGTTGTTAGAACATTGCAAATAAAGTTCAGTCTGTGCAAACAATAACTAATATTTGGCAAAAAAAATTATATTTATTGTGGCTTCAAATAACCTGTTTTACACTGAATATATTTTCAAGATAATAACAATAACGTTCAACCTGAGCAAAACAAAATGAGTGAGATGTGTGAGCATCAGGTTGTATCAGTATTCGTGGCTGCAGAGCTGCTTTCCTCTACAAATATCTTATAAAGAGGGTTGTAGATTTGATACGGCCGCTCTTAATTCATGCTCAATGTTGAGCTTTGATCTATATTCTGTTTTGAGAGACGCAGCAGCAGAAAAGACCTCAGATCTCACGGAGGCTTTTAGCAAAACGCCAAGAATCGTCGAGTCGTGCAGCGTAACCTGTTAACGTAACATAAACATTTCCATGAAAGTACAGCATTTCTCCATGTATTTATTAATGACGTGTTATGTCTGTGTACTTTGTACTTTGTACTATGTGAAGTTATCATGTTCATGGGGAGAGTTCGTTCTGAAGCCACAAGGTAGCGTTCATCCTGTTCTCTAGTTTCATGTTGAAGAGTCCTTGATAAGACATGAAGCCCCAGAGCTTCACAGCAGCTCACTGCTCCTTCATCACTAAGGATGTAACATGCAGAGAATAATGTTCCCACTGTGGGATTAATAAAGCATTATATCAATAAATAACAATATCTATATTTTATATATAAATTAAAACAAATATTTATATATAGTTTTATACATATAAAAAAAACCAGCATCACCCCCACGCGCCCCACAGTTTCAGAACCACTGAGCTAGGGATATGAAAATGTATATTTTCATAACTTGGGGCGCTCTCTCGAGTCACATTTGAGTACTTTGAGTCATATTTATGGTTTATGTTAATATTCATGGTTGAATTGTGTTATAAACATGTGAAATAGACTTATATGTTCTTGTAAGGCTGTGCAGTTTTCTTTGCGATGTCACATCAGAGGCTCTGGTATCGGTTCATGGGAGTACGAGGACTTGGAGAGTGAGGAAGACCTCCTGATGAAGAATACAGCCCCCATTTTCAAGGGCTGCTGGGGTTTATAATAAATACAAATAAAATAAACTCAGGGTGTTTCAGTGATGGAAGTAATGATTCTGTGAGACTCCACCTGCTCTGTGTTTGTTTCTGTTTGAGGAATAAATGTGAAGATTAACGTTTGATGGATGGAATTTCAAGATTATTCAATAGTTTAGGAGATATTTCAAAAAGCAAACAAACATTTTGACCAGCTTGTGAAACTTGCGGAAAAGTTAGAGTTACAGTAAAGTTATTAGAATAAAGCATCCGTCAGTCTAAGTTAGCATCGACATAAAAATATAGATATTAAAAGAAAACAATGATCTGATTACTTTCATGCATTTGTCTCACATTTTCTTTTTTTTTTAAGTGTCCTCTTATCTTTTTCCTTAATAGCTCTTTGTAAGGTTACCCAGAAATAACATTTATTCAAATTATTTATTATCATGTGACAAATTCTAGACCCCACTGTGATTTAAAACATTTACTTCTTTGCTGTGTATTTTTCTGTAATGATATAAAATGTGCTTGATGAGATGCCAAAGTTGTCTTCCTCACACTCCCAAAAGAAGCAATATGAGTACGACGCCACATCATAAACAAACATTAAACACTCTGGTTTCTTTGCATTTCATATTTTAATACGTTAAATACTTTACATGACATTTAAACATTGGATATCCAAATGCCTTACAATGTAATCACATACAAGGAACTGAACTATGGATATTAAATATGTCTGTGGCTCATTTGGTTCTCTGTCAACGTGAACGTGAGTTAGTCAGTGATATGGAAGCCGTCTCACGCCAAGAGAATAAACAAAGGGCTTGTTAGCGTACTTCATTAGTGCTTCATATCAGAGCGGAGCCTACAATTAGTTTTGAATATGTAAAGAACATGAGTCACAATTACAGCATCCTATTATTAAATATATATACAATAGATAGTATAACAGGTATGCATGTTAAATGATGTCAATAAATTATTTCAACCCTCCAGCCTCTTCATAACTCATACATGATGTGTATAGCGTCTAAATGTTGCTAATATTTAGTCTCATGGTCCAGTCCTCTTGTTAATAACTAATAACTGCTGTAACTATTGCTACAACAAAAAGGAAACTGGTTTTGTTGATGACTGCAGAGGAGGTTGTTGCTGCTGGAGCTGCTGCTGTAGTTGTTGTTGCTGCTGCTGCTGTAGTTGTTGTTGCAGCTGGTGTAGTTGTTGATGCAACTGTAGTTGGTGTTGCTGCTGGAGTTGTTGTTGTTGTTGTTGTTGCTGCTGGTGTAGTTGTTGCAGCTGCTGTGGTCGTTGTTGCTGCAACTGTAGTTGTTGTTGCTGCAACTGTAGTTGTTGTTGCTGCAGCTGTGGTCGTGGTTGCTGCTGGTGTAGTTGTTGCTGCTGTAGTTGTTGTGCTCTGTGCGTTGCCTGATGCTGTTCAGCAATGTAATGGTTGAATTAGTAAACCTTTAAAATATTGATTCTACATTTGAACATCTTTACATCTTTTACTGGGAATCAATCAATTAAACTTACCAACACACAGAAGTAGGATCATACAGATCTTCATCTTCATCATCTTCATCATCATGGGAAAAAGCTTTTCTGTTAAATAAATATAAAAAAAAATACTTTTGTTAGTTTCAGTTTAGTAATGCAAATTAAATAATGTTTTAACAATTTGTGCATTTTATAAGATCTGTAATTAAACTATTACTGATATTGACAAGCATTAGTTTAAATCTCTGATTCACCAAAATGTCATCATCAGTACCATAATGTTTAAATGTTTAAAATGTTTTACTACTTTTATTACTTTATTCTCTTCACCTTTAAGACAATAATGTTTTGTTAGCTGTTAATGCAAAATACTACCATTGATATAGAGGACAAATATAACAGGCTTTTTTGTTAATTAATAAACGTTTAAGTTAAATATCACTGTGAAATATCAACATATGACACATGTCTAGCTGTACACACAATGATTAAAGCATTAATTACACAATGAGTGCAGGTAACCAATGATAAAGAACAAATGTATACCTTTATAATCGTATAATTAAAAAAGTTAGAAAACACAACTTATAGTATTAAAATGAGACAAATATAATAACATGTAATCCTTACAGGTGTTCTCCGGTCGTGACTTTTCTTTGCTGCGTGACTGAAGTTGTGATGCTCTCTGATTCCACCTGTTCAGTGTCCTTTGCTGTTTGCTAGTTGATGTCCTCACTGAACAGGTAGCAGCTTTTATAGCTCAAAGCAGCTGAGATGACATCAGTTCACCAACAAGGACGTACGTTGATTGTCTTTGTCTCGTGAAGGTGTGGCCTCAACCTTTAACATCTCAGTCATACTATCTATCTTTACGTGTAGAAACCTGTTGAGGGACATTCTCTTCAGATATGACGATGGTGCTTATTTTTGTGTGTGATAGTAATGATGTGAGTGTTAATGTTTGTTTATTCTCCTGACAAGACGTCAGCAACCTCCTTGGTCACTGAGCCGCTACGTCTTCTTTAGTTGTTGTGTGAGTTGCTACGTGTGTTGGCTCCACACCTTCAGCAGAGAACGTAGCAACTCTCATGAGAACGAGCAGAACCTTTAGAGCCGTGTTCACTTTGGTGTCTTTGCTCTGAATTACAGCAGAATGAATAACTTGTACTCTGCATCAAGTCTATTGAGGATGCTACTCGGGACCTGCAGAGAGACCTATTTGTTTATGATACTGAATTTGTTGAGGCAGCAACATTATTTGGACTCGTATCTGTATTTTAATAAGAGGACAATAAGCAAAACAATCCTGAAACACAGCAGCTACACTGCAAAAAAGGAATTTCAAGAAAGTAAAAAAAACCTTGTATCAAGAAAATAAGTCTTATTTTTTGCCCAAAAAGAATATTAATCTTGTCAAGCATGTTTTGATTAGAAAAATTATCTCATTTTAAGAAAGTATGCCTTACTTTTTCTTGATAAGATATACCAGCTAATTTCGAGCTAGAATGAACCAGAGTATAAAAATGTTTTACAATAAAACCCAGTGCAGTGACACGATTATTTGCCTTATTTTAAGAGTAAGACCATTTGCACAACTTCTTAATTTAAGAATGCCATGAAACAAGGACAAATCAAGTTTTTTTAATTATTATTATTATTTTCATTGCAGGGCAGAACCTGCTGCTTCATATCTAACATATTAAGATGACAGCAGACTGGTCTATACAACACACAACATAATACAAATAACCATGCTGAATGAAAACTGCATGGCCCATAAACAAAACAAAATGAAAAAATGGCCAAAATGATATAACCCTTGACTCAATTGCATCCTGAATTACAAAAGAACATGCAGTATCCTGCAGCATCGGCATCTGACTGCTAATTGATTGTTCGGGTTAATTTAAGATTTTCTGTCTAGTTTAGTCTCATTTTAGTCTTTCAGAGCCAAGCATTTTGGGCTTATTTTAAGAAATCTTGTCAAGCAACAAAAGCTTACCCCATTGGCAGATTTTTTTGCTTGATATAGTATGATTTGATTGAACATAAGATTTTTTTTGCTTCTTTCTAGAAGGGCTGTTTTTGCAGTGTACGCATCATGTTTCTGCTGTTTTGTTTTGTTATAGCAGCTAAAAGACTTCACTACCGTCAATAAATCATTTAAATCATCTAAAGAAATACTGACTGTTATCGTCTTACTTTGTGATGTTATTCCTTTTCCTCCACAAAGTACAGTCTAGAGGTACATTCACTCTTCCAGAGAGAATTCAGACTGTTGTTCCTGATTCTACTCATTCAAACCAGCTCACCATCAGAAGTGGGGTGCCACAGGGGTCTATCTTTGGGCCACTGATGGCTACTATATACTTACCGTAAACGTTGGGTTACGAGCCGCTACTACCTTCGGTCAGTGTCCCCGTTAGCTCCCCGCTGTATCCAGCTGGGGCTCCTGCTAGCGCTCCTGCTAGCGCTCCGACGTCTTTGGGATTTCCACAACAAGTATAAAGCATCATAATTTTCAAGGTGGATGGCAGAAATGAAAACTCTTTACGGAGATAAACCACAGAGATAAGCCCCGCCCCCTCTCTGGCGCGTCCAGCTCGAATGACGCGACTATGCAGACTGTAACACAAGCAGTTCAGTTTGTCAGGTGCAACAATTATGACAGTGTTGGTCAGTTTGTCTGCTTGACAATCACATTTTGCTGCAATAAAAAATATTGAAGTGAGATGAACAGACTGAAAACTTGATCTTCTTAGATAAAATATGTTGACAAAGTTTTCCTTTGGGGATAATTTGCGCAATACTCAATATATCGCAGTATGGTGATAGTATCGAATCGTGGGACCTCTGGTGATTCCCACCCCGAGTAGCGGGACCAGGCTCGACACCCGACTTGGGCAGAGGGGACGCGGGCAGTAGCAGCAGAAGCGCTAGCTAGCGCTGCTGCTAGCTTGCTACAGCGGGGACACTGACCGGCTTGTAACCCGACGTTTACGGTAAATAACAAAAATACTTCCTCAAAAATGTCTAATGTTTGCTGATGAAACAAAGTTATATTCCCGACTCCAGCCAGAGACCATTGTGCTTAATGTCTTATCATGACGTGTTATAAAGCAACAGAGTTGTTCTTCTAGTGATGAATCATATATATCGTCATTGTAATCGTAAAATTATGAATCATATGGTCGTCGTACTTTGAAGTGTCATGTGATCATAATTAGCATCTGCCAATCCCCATGAAAGCATCATGTTCACACCCTGAAGCTGAAAAAACAAGTTCAGCAAGTTCAGTCAAAAATGCATAAAACGTTTATCAGCAAATCAATAAGCAAGTAAAAGTTATGATTAATGACGTTGAAATAGAAATAGTGTATTAAATAAAGTTTCTGGATGTTATAATTGATCATTAATTATGTTGTAAACCACACATGAATAATATATATATATATATATATATATATATATATATATATATATATATATATGTAATACATAACTAGAACAAACCAGCTAATTATTATTATCTTACATAATTTAAAATGTTGTGATCTAGACCTTTAAAACTGGGATTTTTGGGGATTCTGTTCTTCCCTAAAGAGTGAGCAGAGGTGAGAGGCAATCTGCAACCTCACCACTAGAGGGCCCCAAATCCCCACTGCTCCTTTAAGGAGCTCCTGACATGACCTGCAGCAAACATGATGTACAACATGGGAGAAACCAGAGGACGGGAAAGACCGTTTATTGTTATCGCATACAAGAGATGCCAAGTCAACGTCGCCTTACAAGACATTACACTTTAAATACAACTTGAATAAACACAAAGAATCATTAATACAAATACAATAAACTTGGGGTATTTGCATGTGATGCTTTAATGCTTCAGTGATGGAAGATTTTCTCTGTTAATCGGGGAAGAAGGAATAAGGTCTCTGGATGAAAGAATGTTTATTTCTTGCACGAACGAACAAGAGAAGCAGTTACATACCTTTATTAAAAGTTATATTCCTTTAATACCTTTATTAAAAGTGATATACCTTTAATAAACGTGATATACCTTTAATACCTTTCCTCCAAAGGGTCGGCAGCACATGAACATGCACAGACAGTGAGTGTGAGGGCGGAGGAGAGGTGACCTCATGGTGTGATGGCCATTGTGCAGAGAACGCTATCTGATCATCAGCGAGGCGACAGGTTTCTGCATAGTCGGCATATTTCCCACCAGCACAGTGCCGTCGGAGCTTAACGATGTTAGAGACGCGTTGTCTCGTCTCCTGTGACCCTCAGCTCACTTCTGCTCACGGCGGCTCGCTCCTTTAACTTTAGACACAAACAAGTCTCTAAGCAAATTCTTGTGACGAACAGGTGATGTCCTCACTGAACAGGTAGCAGCTTTTACATGACATCAGTGCACCAACAAGGACGTACGTTGATTGTCTTTGTCTCGTGAAGGTGTGGCCTCAACCTTTAACACCTCAGTCATACTATCTATCTTTACAACGTGTAGAAACCTGTTGAGGGACATTCTCTTCTTTAGCTCACTGCACACTGGAGGTCATTTTCAGTCGATTTTCTCGATTTGACATAATTTTCTTAGATTCACCTTTTAAGGCACTTGCATATAAGATATATACCCATGTTTTACATCATAAATTGCAGAACAATCTCAGCTATCTATATAATGAGGCACCATTGTCGTAAGGCAAAAGTGTAAAGAAAAAAACTTTATAATATGACGCTAAAGCTGAAAAATGGAATCTCGATTTTTGGAAATTCTTCATATCGCTTGAAAAAACCTAACTTTACTCAGGTGGTGACTCTGTTTAGGTGATGGCAATTGGTTTACCAAAGGTTTTAGGTTCACAAAAGCAGTGAAATATATGAATAAAATGTTAGATACATGTAAATAAATGTCTAAAACTAAAGTTTTTATTATCGTTTTTTGAGTAGAAATATGGTCTTTCACAGCTTTCACCAAAATGATAAAAATGGGACTGAGAAATGACTTCATAGTGCAGATAAAGCTTCAGGGAGTGTGTGCAAATGAAAAATGACCATCACAACAATTTTTTTTTTTTTTAAGGGCGGCTGTAGCACCGGCTACCTTGTGGTTGCGGGACGACCACTGATGCGTGGTCGTCCCGCAACCACAAGGTAGCCGGTTCGATCCCCAGTCCCCCCATAGCTCACATGTCAAAGTGTCCCTGAGCAAGACACTGAACCCCTGGCTGCTCCCCGGGCGCCTCACAGGGCTGCCCACTGCTCCCTATCCAGGGATGGGTCACATGCAGAGAAGAATTTCCCCAAGGGGACTAATAAAAGTGCGTGTTTCTTCTTCAGATATGACGATGGTGCGTATGTCTCTGAGTGTGATGTTTATGATGTCAATCTGTTTGTTTATTGTCCTGACAAGACGTCAGCAACCTCCTTGGTCTCTGAGCCGCTACGTCCGTCTGAGGGAGGAGATCCTCTGTCTCTTAGTTCTGTTTCTTTCTGCATAACTCATACCTCCACTTTACATCATTCATGATCAATTAGTACAATTAGAAACTTTAGTTCAGACTCTCTTTCTATTTCAACGTCATTAATCATCATTTTGACTTGCTTATTGATTTTCCTGATAAACGTTGGTCCAGCGCTTTTGTTCTGACCTTTTGTGCTGAACTTGTTTTTCCAGCTTCAGGGTGTGAACATGATGCTTTCATGGGGATTGGCAGATGCTAATTATGATCACATGACACTTCACAGTACGAGGACCATATGATTCATAATTTAACGGTGACGATATGATTCATCTCTATAACAACACTCTGTTGCTTTAGAACACGTCATGAATCTGACGAAGACGTTCAAGACCTTTCTTTAGAACTATTTAAAGAACAGATGCCCAATGTTATTACATATTTCATATTGTTGTGAGGTGGGTCATTTCTCTGGAGTCTCAACTCACTAAACATCGTCACAGGAAACCGATGAACATGAGTCATTACTTTGTCATGGAGCCGTCTGAAGTGTGAACTTATGCAATGTCCCTTTTTTCCTGTTTGATCTCATCCTTACTGGTTGCATGTACTGGTTCATGTACTGGTTCATGTACTGGTTGTATGTACTGGTTCATGTACTGGTTCATGTACTGGTTGCATGTACTGGTTGTATGTACTGGTTCATGTACTGGTTGTATGTACTGGTTCATGTACTGGTTCATGTACTGGTTCATGTACTGGTTGTATGTACTGGTTCATGTACTGGTTCATGTACTGGTTGTATGTACTGGTTCATGTACTGGTTGTATGTACTGGTTCATGTACTGGTTGTATGTACTGGTTCATGTACTGGTTGTATGTACTGGTTCATGTTTCCAGTTACGATGAGCTCTGCATACGAGGTCTTTCACCTCAATTCAATGTAATACATTTTTTTTATGGCCCAAAATTGAATGAATTCCCGTCAGAGGGCGTTACACTCTGTACATCATCACCTCGCATCGGAACAAGAAAAGCTCCACAAAAAACATCTCCCATTACAAAATATTATAATAAAATATATTTAAATCATCAGTTTATTTTGTCCCCGTGAAAGAGCTCAACATAGTGTCCTATAGGTCCTATGTCCTCTGTGACTGTGTGCACCTCTGTGTCCGTCCACGGCTAATTCACTGACTTCATAATAATCTGAATTATTCCAGCGGTTTGGACCGTATCTCCTCCCGCAGCGTTGCATTCACATGTGTCAACATACATGAAGCGTGCGGCGTGATGGGGAACCGTGTGCTCTGGCTTTCTAAGAGAAGCGCCAGGAGGTTTCCCAGAAAAAAAATATAAACGGCGAGAAATTGTCCGATTCACTAGCAAGTGCGTGTAAATTCACACATCTCTCTCCTCTCTCTCTCCTCCTGCTGGCTGTGGGCGAGCGGGTCGGCCATCAGAACCTGTCATACACGTCCCGGATGAGCGGAGCGGTGGCGGTGATCCTGGGGGACGAGCCCCTGGTGCACCAGCTGGTCGGGAGCGGCGTGGTCATCAGAGGTGTGGTCATCAGGGGCGTGGTCATCAGGGGCGCGGTGGTGCAGGTGTCCCCGCTGTCGGCCCCCTCCACGCGGATCACCGAGTGCGGGGTGCCGCCGTTCATCCCGAACCAGGCGATAATGGAGGAACTAGCGGGCTGAAGGCTGTACATTTGGGATGCAGGGATCTAAAGCTGAGGCACGTCCAGTCTCTGAGGAGGCAGGTGTTCATGTTCCTGAGCTCGCTGCTCAGAGCCTGGACGTGTCCTTCAGGGTGAGGCACGGCCTACGTGCTGTACGCTAGCTCCTACATGCTGTACGCTAGCTCCTACGTGCTGTACGCTAGCTCCTACGTGCTGTACGCTAGCTCCTACATGCTGTACGCTAGCTCCTACATGCTGTACGCTAGCTCCTACGTGCTGTACGCTAGCTCCTACGTGCTGTACGCTAGCTCCTACATGCTGTACGCTAGCTCCTACATGCTGTACGTCAGCTCCTACATGCTGTACGCTAGCTCCTACGTGCTGTACGCTAGCTCCTACATGCTGTATGCTAGCTCCTACGTGCTGTACGCCAGCTCCTACATGCTGTATGCTAGCTTCTACATGCTGTACGCTAGCTCCTACATGCTGTACGCTAGCTCCTACATGCTGTACGCTAGCTCCTACATGCTGTACGTCAGCTCCTACCAGCTCCTACGTGCTGTACGCTAGCTCCTACGTGCTGTACGCTAGCTCCTACGTGCTGTACGCTAGCTCCTACATGCTGTATGCTAGCTCCTACGTGCTGTACGCCAGCTCCTACATGCTGTATGCTAGCTTCTACATGCTGTATGCTAGCTCCTACATGCTGTATGCTAGCTCCTACGTGCTGTACGCCAGCTCCTACATGCTGTATGCTAGCTCCTACATGCTGTATGCTAGCTCCTACATGCTGTATGCTAGCTCCTACGTGCTGTACGCCAGCTCCTACATGCTGTACGTCAGCTCCTACATGCTGTACGCTAGCTCCTACGTGCTGTATGCTAGCTCCTACATGCTGTACGTCAGCTCCTACGTGCTGTACGCTAGCTCCTACATGCTGTATGCTAGCTCCTACATGCTGTACGTCAGCTCCTACATGCTGTACGCTAGCTCCTACATGCTGTACGCCAGCTCCTACGTGCTGTACGCTAGCTCCTACATGCTGTACGCCAGCTCCTACATGCTGTACGCTAGCTCCTACGTGCTGTACGCTAGCTCCTACATGCTGTACGCTAGCTCCTACATGCTGTACGCTAGCTCCTACGTGCTGTACGCTAGCTCCTACATGCTGTACGCTAGCTCCTACGTGCTGTACGCCAGCTCCTACGTGCTGTACGTCAGCTCCTACATGCTGTACGCTAGCTCCTACGTGCTGTACGCCAGCTCCTACGTGCTGTACGTCAGCTCCTACGTGCTGTACGTCAGCTCCTACGTGCTGTACGCTAGCTCCTACATGCTGTACGCCAGCTCCTACGTGCTGTACGCTAGCTCCTACATTCTGTACGCCAGCTCCTACATGCTGTACGCCAGCTCCTACATGCTGTACGCCAGCTCCTACGTGCTGTACGCCAGCTCCTACGTGCTGTACGCTAGCTCCTACATGCTGTACGCCAGCTCCTACGTGCTGTACGCTAGCTCCTACATTCTGTACGCCAGCTCCTACATGCTGTACGCTAGCTCCTACATGCTGTACGCCAGCTCCTACATGCTGTACGCTAGCTCCTACGTGCTGTATGCTAGCTCCTACATGCTGTACGCCAGCTCCTACATGCTGTATGCTAGCTCCTACATGCTGTACGCTAGCTCCTACATGCTGTATGCTAGCTCCTACATGCTGTACGCTAGCTCCTACATGCTGTATGCTAGCTCCTACATGCTGTACGCTAGCTCCTACATGCTGTATGCTAGCTCCTACATGCTGTACGCTAGCTCAGGCCAGCTGCACTGCTTCTAGTGTGGGGAGGTGGGGCACAAGAGGTCTGGGTGTACGCAAGGGGGGCGGGCCGGCTCTGCTGGTGCGGGAGCGGAGAAGGGTAAAGCGGTGGAACAGACAGATAAGAGGTGAAGGGCCAGGTTGCTCAGTGTGTTGCTCAGTGGTTTCATCAGGTGACCCTTTGGGTGTTCCAGTTAAAAAACAGATACTTATCTCTCTGACGAACCTAATAACGCGTGGCCTACCCCGGTGCATGCTGATTTTACAGGATGTGAACCATAATGATCAAATGTAGACGTAAGTGCAGCTGAGTTTACTTCAGGGTCCTTTAGGAGCACTGAAAAGAAGCAAAACCCCTTCAGTAATAATACTAATTAATAGTAACACAAGCTTTAATAACACGCCTGGAAAAGATAAAGGTGGTGGGTGTTGTGTTGCTTCGGGTGCTGAATGTCACGGTGTCAGGTGTTCACGTGTTCACAGGTTCACGTGTTCACAGGTTCACGTGTTCACGCCGGTTCTGAGCCGCATGTTCAGGGTTGAAAAGCTAAACTCAGTGGAGAGAACATGTGAAATATTAAATATTACAAAGTTCTGGAACCTCAACGATAGAATAGTTTGGTTTATTCCCAGTTCATGATTTTTTTAATAATTACTTTATACATGTACTTAATGACTTCATATATAATATATGTGTATCTTTGTATTTTATTGTATGTATATGAGGACAATGGTATCTGTCTTCTTTTCCCTTGATAATCAAAAATATATTGAATTATATATTGAAATACTGAATTATTCTGGATATCAATAACATATTACACACACACACACGTTTCGCTTATTGAACTTGTATTTCATATATTTCTAATTTGTTAAAATAATCATCTCTCTCTTTAATGCCTGTATTTTCTTGTGTTTCTCCTGCTTGGTGACGTCTCCAGTGGGGATCATGTGATCAGAAACGTGGAAAAAGAAGTGAGAACAAACCAAATGAAAAGCCGTAGAGATGAAGAACCCGTGATGCCGTGACGCGTTTGAAGGTGTTTAACATGTTGTTCTGAGATTCTATCTCGTGACTCGCTCTCCTGACGTCGTCATGTCGTCTATTTGAACATTTAATGAAGCTCTGACATGAACATGAGCGATTACCTGCACATGTATGTAATGAAACGCTGAAGAATAAAACAAACGCTAATTAAAGCCGACGAACCCAAAGTCACAGTTAGTCAACAACGTCACGCGAGGGAAATGTCCCGGGACTGGTCTGACTGGTCTGACTGGTCTGACTGGTCAGTCCTTTGTGCTGGCGGTGATGGAGGCGTCCTGCACCTTAACCCTGAGCAGCATCTCATCCCATAAAAGGCCGAGCTGAAGTCACAACTCTTCACACCTTCATCCTTCAGCGGACGCCTTCAAGCACACGACTCAACCCGTGAGTAGCTCTTCTATTTCAACTAAATATCATCAATGATATCTCTTCTTATTGCGTTATTTTCTGCTTATTTTCTTTTGTGTGTGTTTTTTTGTGTGTATATTGGGTACCATTTTGGGTATATTTACAGTTATTTCAGGATTTCTCAACTCTTTATGCTGCATTAATACACACATACATATAGTATTTAAACTAGCATTACAGTACATCTTTCTCTCTCTCTCTCTCTCTCTCTCTCTCTCTCTCTCTATATATATATATATATATATTGTTTTTTGTTTTGCTATAACATATACTTGTAATAATTAATTTAATTATATATTTCACCTTTAAAATAAAACATTTGTTGAAAATGTCTTTAATACAATTTAATGTGAAGCATTTTGAGCTGCACTGCATGTATAAAAAGTGTTCTCTAAATAAAGTTTACCATCATGTAGTTATTATCTAACAAATATTACATTTTATTTAGCAACTTATGAAACAAACTATTTGCCTTTTTATTTGCTTTAAAATGACAAGAGAATAGTTATAACAAAGTCAAATGTAAGACTTGAACTTGTTTCAACAAACTTTTTTTTAAACAATAATTTGCACACATTTAATTGGTACAGTCATTATTGAGGATCGTCACAGGATTAGTCGGGCGTAACAATATTCAGTAATGGTTTTAATTAAGAGTCAGACAAAGAAGAAAAGTAGAGTCATTAGTCAGTTACTAGCAGGGCGGAACCTGAAGGTGTGTTATTAAAGCTTTCAATTGTTAATAACTATCTGTCACATTAAAATGAACAACTCTGTTTCCAGAGAGCAGAGAAGAGAAATCACGACTGCAGAACCATGATTGCAAAGATTTGTGCCGTCCTGCTTCTGTTGGCTGGTAAGAGAAACCGTTATGTCCATACAGAGGAATGTTATTACTGTGTTATTACTGTGTTATTACTGTGTTATTACTGTGTTATTACTGTGTTATTACTGTGTTATTACTGTGTTATTACTGTGACACTAATCAAACATATTCTGCTCAAAACAGTCTCCAGCAACGCACAGACCACAACTGTGGCAGCGACAACCACACCTGTGGCAGTAACCACAACTGCTGCAGCAACCACAACTGCGGCAGCAACCACAACTGCTGCAGCAACCACAACTGCTGCAGCAACCACAACTGCTGCAGCAACCACAACTGCTGCAGCAACCACAACTGCTGCAGCAACCACAACTGCGGCAGCAACCACAACTGCGGCAGCAACCACAACTGCGGCAGCAACCACAACTGCGGCAGCAACCACAACTGCTGCAGCAACCACAACTGCGGCAGCAACCACAACTGCTGCAGCAACCACAACTGCGGCAGCAACCACAACTGCTGCAGCAACCACAACTGCGGCAGCAACCACAACTGCTGCAGCAACCACAACTGCGGCAGCAACCACAACTGCGGCAGCAACCACAACTGCTGCAGCAACCACAACTGCTGCAGCAACCACAACTGCTGCAGCAACCACAACTGCGGCAGCAACCACAACTGCTGCAGGAGCAACCACAACTGCTGCAGCAACCACAACTGCGGCAGCAACCATAACTGCTGCAGGAGCATCCACAACTGTATCCAATACCACCACCACCACCTCCTCTGCCCTCATCAACAAAATCAGTGTATTTTCGGTAGTTGCGGCAACGCTGGCACACGGACTTTACTCCTGTTGCTGAAGGCCCTGAGTGCAGATCTGGTTTTGTAGAGAGAGATCAAATTGAAGGATTCATTTAAAGGTTTTAGATGCTGTAAATAATCATATGTGCTAATTTATTAAGCTGTGGTTGTGTGTGTGTGTGTGTGTGTGTGTGTGTGTGTGTGTGTGTGTGTGTGTGTGTGTGTGGATGGATGATGGTGTGGTTGGTACTGTTAGTCAGAAACCACACTGGACCGTCCTAGAGGGCGTCTATGATGGGAGGATTCTGATCCAACCAGAGGCCAATCAGAGCGTCTGCCTATGAGCTGCATGTGTTGTCTGTAATCGCATCATTGATTATAAAATATATGGTTCCCAATAAAGGTTTGGCTAAGTTATGAAGTTGTCACTCGTTACTTTAATATTTGTTCAAGGCTTTAGTTAGAGAACATTCATTATTTCTAAATGACATGAACAGTTTGGTAAAATCATATTTATTAAAAGCCGTTCTGCTTCAGCAGGAAAGTGTTGGTGTGGTTCGATCAGACTTTGATAGCCTTCTTCCTGTGCTTTCAACCACACCACAGTCTTCATCAGTGGGCGGAGTTAACACAGGGAGGGATCCAATGACATCATCAGTGTTTGAGTTAAAGTTACGAAACTGTTACTAAACAACAGCAACGAGAACTAACAGTGAAATTATTGTGTAATAATAATAATAATAATAATATAATAATTAACATTAGCCACCTCTACAGGTCATAACAGGCCAAGAAAGGCCGTCGCAGCAAAACCATTGAGTGTGTTGTTACTTAATAACTTTGCATTGTTAAGAGGACGAGTGTAAAGTCTCAGGTCAGTAGTTTAGTTTAACGGCTGCTTGAGGAGAGAGGAACCAGAGCAGCAGAAACTTCATCTTTTACTTAAATATCTGTATTTAACACTGCCAACATTTATATACATATATTATACATAATAATATAGCAGTGTAAAGATAAAGAGGAGAGAATGAAGTCACTCTTAAATATCGTGAAGAGTTAGTGAGGTTCTTGTTTGGGTTAAAATAACTATAATAAGTGCTGCTGTAAGTTATGTGAGAAATAAATCAATAAATCAGAGTTGACTTCTCGTTCCACAACAAACAGAACTCTGGTCTGAAGCTAGAACCCGCCCACCGGTCTTTATACTTCTTCCTCATGATTATGGGCTCGCATGCAATTTAACCCTTTAAGCCCCGCAGACCCAATGTAGGTTCCATTTTACACATTTTAGTTAAGCTGTGTAAAACATTACAATAATCATGAACAAATATATTGATGTTACACATCAAATTAAACAACAGAACCTGGGCTACAATAATTAGTCAGCCATTTCAACACAACTCAAACACCAACTAAAATAACTATTAAAATATCATAGTCATAATTTTGTCATTGGTCAGCCCACTCGGCATGTTTCCGGAACTAGCAACCTGTAGCTCGGTGCTATCAGAAAAAGACAGATGGCAAAAAGCAAGACAATTCCACACAGATTCCAAATCCCTCTGCTCCAAAGCATCACCGAGATATGAACCAAAGACCACAGCAACATGAATCGCTGAGTCAGCAAGTGCTGCCTACCTTTGTTTATTAGAAGAAAAAATGCATTTTCCCTAAAATCCACACTGATATAAGTGTATTGAACACCATAAGTAATATACAAGTGAAATATAAGGTTTGCTACATGAGAAAATTAAAATGTCACAGATCCAGAATCCTAAAAATACCTCGGTTTTAAAGTTAATGTAACAATTTAACAACTTAAATAATGAACTTAATGACAATGCAACAACTTAAAGAATCAACTTAATAACAATGCAACAACTTAAAGAATCAACTTAATAACAATGCAAGAAAAAACATAACGTAACAATTGATACTACTAATAATGATAATAATAATAATGATAATAATAAACGCAAATCAAAGCTTTCCTAAGCGGCCTTTCATATATAACATTACATAGCAGGCATACATTACACAACTATTCCTAAACGATTATTTTCGAACATTTTCATTGTTCAATAAATCTGTCACTGTGGCTTGGATGGCTGTTATTAATGGAGTTATGGGCTTCTGTGGAAGCTTTACTTCCTGCTTGTTTGTTTGTGTTTCCTCCAACAAAAGGAAACGCTGGCATCCCCTCTATGACGGTGAGTTAATATAAACTATTAGCCTGACAGCAAACACACTGATTCCCTGTTGATCTGCTCCCGATCATGACGTGACCACTTCTGATCACTCCATCTTCTCACAGGTACAGTTCATTTATTTAATTTAATGTGTAATTAGCACAAAAAGAGAAGAAACTCAAAACCTTTGGCATCGATCCCGGCCTTCGTTACATAAGCAACATAAAAAGGTCATGCTGGATCAGTAGTTCAGGGGGCCTGGGACAGTGGGATGCTCTCTGAGAGTAAACGCAGAGCGCTCAAAGGACGAGTCGTGAAAGTGACTCTGGTGTTTTTCACATTCAGATCACAGCGTACTGGTGGAGCGATGCCAAAGAAAAGCAGTGTGTGTTTGTTGGCAGGCGCTCACAAGAGACTCAAAAAACCTCAAAGATACAAACAATAACTCCAAAGAGACTCAAAATGATCTCAATGAAACAACAACTTCAAAGAAACTCATAATTATGAAAAGGGGCAAAACAACCACAAAGATACAAAACAATTAAAATTGGTTGAGTCTTTGTATAGTTTTTTTTGTCTGTTTGAGGTCACTTTTAGTTTCTTTATTGTGTTTTTTAGGTCATTTTTAGTCACTTTCCCTCGTGATTTTTGGGGTTTCTTCGAGGTCATCTCTTCCCGAGGGCCCCTTGACAGTGTGGGCCCCTGATGGATGGATGGTTCTATGGATGTTAGCGACTAAAATAGCGAATAATGTCAGAAAACTGTGACGAATAGAGATTATCAACACATTTGATGTCCCTGCAGAGGTTTTCTTATGTACACTGTCTCTCTCTTTTGTTTCTACGAATGCATTCGGAGATAAAAACCTTTCACAAAGCATCCCGCCGCCGCGCGTGTGACCGTGCACGCCCTCGTGCACGCCCTCAGCCTGCGGCGCCTGGAGTCGCTCCAGAGATGTTTTATGTTCAGCTGTCACTCAGCTGTGACGCCTCAATACGACGACGCCCTTTCAGACTCCGACTGAACCAGCTGTTCAGGTTGTTCCTCATTCTGTCTCCTTCAGTTTACAGAGGACTTTCAAAACATATATTATGTTCACGTTTTATTCGGCAATCTTGTATTTTAACAACAATGAAACCAACCGGTACTTTTATTTTTAAAGTTCAGTTGAGGGGAGAGCGAATTCGGTAATTTAACAATTAAACAGTTTAAAGTACTGTTTAAAGTACTTTAAACAGTTTAGAGTCCTGCTCTGTGTATGTCTGACTATACATTTAGTTGTATTCTCAGTGGGTGGAGATGGACGGAGGCCACAGGTTCAGAGTTTGAGTTAAAGAAGAGAAAGAAACGGTTCAGCCTCAGAAAACATTTCTTCGACTGTCATGGACGCTGCAGAGTAATCGTCCTCTCAGAGCAGGGCGGGTTCGGGTGGAGTCCTTGGACGTCATCTGGAGCTCGTTGTCCTCGGCCGGTCGCCATGGAGCCGAGTAGAACAACACGGTGAGGAGGAGCTTTAAAGTGGTTTAAGTGGTCAAAGTGGTTAACAGGGAGGAACAGAGCCCAGACAACAATGCCATGGCATGTGGAGAGGATCGGCCCCGA
>JBAMJR010000600.1:257500-280404 GCA_038501785.1 Myoxocephalus aenaeus
GGAGGAGTCGGGGCTTGAACCGCCAACCTTGTGGTCCATGACCTGCTCCATAGGCGCTGCAACAGCCAACGCAACACTGCAACGCAACAACGTAGCACAACGATGCAACGACTCGATGCAACGACTCGACGCAGCAACACAACGCAACACAACACCATAACACAACACCATAACACAACACCATAACACAACACCATAACGCAACACAACACCGTAACACAACACCATAACGCAACACAACACCATAACACAACACCATAACGCAACACCATAACACAACACAACACCGTAACACAACACCATAACGCAACACAACACCATAACGCAACACCATAACACAACACAACACAACACCATAACACAACACCATAACACAACACCACACCATAACACAACACAACACAACACCATAACACAACACCATAACGCAACACCATAACACAACACAACACCATAACACAACACCATAACGCAACACCATAACACAACACAACACAACACCATAACGCAACACAACACCGTAACGCAACACCATAACGCAACACAACACCGTAACGCAACACAACACCATAACGCAACACCATAACGCAACACAACACCACAACACAACACCATAACACAACACCATAACGCAACACAACACCGTAACGCAACACCATAACACAACACCGTAACACAACACCGTAACACAACACTGTAATGCAACACAACAACGTAACTCAAAAACACAACACCATAACGCAACACAACACCGTAATGCAACACCATAACGCAACACCGTAACGCAACAACGCAACACCGTAACGCAAAAACACAAGAACGTAACGCAACAATGTAACGCAACAACGTAACGCAACAACGTAACGCAACAACGTAACACAACAACGTAACTCAAAAACACAACACCGTAACACAACACTGTAATGCAACACAACAACGTAACTCAAAAACACAACACTGTAATGCAACACAACAACGTAACTCAAAAACACAACACCGTAACGCAACACCGCAACACGTACCGCAACAACATAAACACTTAACACAACAACGTAACTCAAAAACACAACACCGTAACGCAACACGTAACGCAACAACATAAACACCTTAACTGTAATACGACACTCGGCTTAAATGCAAAAACTGAATTTATTCCACATTTGTTCTGAATAACATTCAGAGAAACAGTCCAGTTGTTGTATTGGTCTCCACATGCTCATGCATTCATATTGAAAAGGAGGTTATTATTTTTATGGAAGTCTCTCCACGGCGATGAGCCTGAAGCTTCTCCGTCAACGTCTCCTTTGGTTTCATCGTCTGAGAGTTTGTGTCAAACCCGAAGCAGCAGGTTTATTCCTCACGTCGTAAAAGCCAAAGACCTTTTGTGTGTGTGACGCCCATCAAGGGCTTTACTGTGTGTGTGTGTGTGTGTGTGTGTGTGTGTGTGTGTGCGCTGTCACAGGTTTATAGCCGCCGGTCGATTCCAGTTCTTTACTGCGGGTCTCGACCCAACGTCGGCGTGAACGTCATGCGCTGCCGTGGTTTATTCATCCTCCGCATGTTTGTCGTTGCTTTAAAGTCTCAGTCTGAAGGTCACGCTGCAGATCCATCGCGCCGCCATCGGCCGCTCTTCTCTTTACCGACCGGTAATCAATCATTTCCTCATCAATCGTCAACCTGATTCCCAGCTTTAAACATCATGAAAGTACAACATCCAGAAAAGGAGTAACTTCCTGTTGGGTTTCCTGAGGGAACCAGAGCAACGCTGACTTCCTGTTGGATGAACCTCGCTGGTTCACGTCCTCCAGGTGCATCATGGTCCTGAACAGCACTGAAGAAAGAGCCGAGGCGTTTTCCATTTCCTCATTGAACTGTGTTTTCTCCCACAATGCAAAGCACCTGGACGCTCTCCGTGTGTTCATGAGCTCGCCGTCTTTTATTGCGGCTGTTGGCAGATTGCCCGTTTCCTCGTATATTCATCCGTACGCCCGCCTGCTGTCCACCGCCTGGTCCCTGCCAGCCTGCACACACACACACACACACACACACACACACACACACACACACACACACACACACACACACACACACACACACACATTGTGTTAATGAGGAGGTTCACTCTCATGCATCCATTAGGAGATAAGGGGCGGAGACCAGAGAGGGCGTGGGGGGCGGGGCTTGTTTTAGCTCTGGCGCCGTGACGGATCTCAAAGGAGCGCCGCACGTTGACGCTTTTCGTCTGAATCTGAGGCAATTTTACTAAATTCAGTCCTAATTATTATTATTATCGTTATGTATCACACAGTAATCGCTGAGTCGCCGTCAGCGTTCGGGCCGTGGAGAAGGTCAAAGGTCGCGATCTTTCTGGGAGTTCTTTCTTTAACCTCATGGCATCAAGCCCTGTTTCCTGAAAATCCGAATGGTTAATATACGCGTACTAAATTCTGATTATCTCCTCAAACAATATTTGAAAAATTAAAAAAGGTATAATATACAGAAAACCCTTGGGAATATAGATAATAATATCTATATATTATAAGTCATATATGTTTTACTGGTATATTGTTTTTTGTGCACAGAAAAGAAACAAATCATAATTAAAAGTTGTATTTTCTTATCGTAACTATATTTGCTATGTATGAATTTAATATATAACATATCTCTAAGAGTAGTATCAAAGTTTGGTTTTGATTGGGTGAAGTTCATTATTTTTAATAATGAACTCTCTGTTACTCGGCGCCGTTTAATCTCCGGGTTCATTACTAAAGAGGCGACTGATCTGTGGTGGAAATCTGTCCGAGAACGCATCACAGTGCACGTCCACGTGCACAGTGCACGTCCACGTGCACAGTGCACGTCACTCCCTCCTCAGAGGTCTGTGGTGAATCCCGGCTCTTGGTGAGGAACGAGCCCTCGTTCGGCACTCGGAGCCCAACAGCCTCCGCTGGCTGGGCACGGACCCAGAAACCCTCCGGTTCCACCTTCCGGTGCGATAAGAGCCCCGAGGCCCCCGAGGCCCCCGAGGCCCCCGAGGCCCGTCCACGGCCCGCTAGCGCAGGATTGATGAGATCCGCTCACTTCCAGGTCTTCGATGGCAGCCGGCTCCGGACCAGCTGAGAGACCATCGTCCAGCTCTTTGTTTAGCTCAGGTTTACCCTTCCTCTTGTTAGAGCGACCCGTTTTAGCTTCTAAATGCATGAAAGAACCACATACATGTGTTTATTGCATCACGGCTTTTTGACTTTGTCAGGAACTTCTATTTCAACTAAATAAAACAAACACATTTTTTTCCACTAAATTATAAAACGCTCTGATGAAATGATGACCTTTGTGTTGTTAGGGTCGGTTTTGACCCAGTTATAAAAATAAGATTTGCTTGATTGGTTGTTGTTTTTTTACCTTGCACATCTATATGTTGTGTTATGACTTGTTCTGCTTTTCATTTCGTGTTTGTATTAAAGTTCTATTGCTGAAAAAAATACTTTAAATTAAAGTAAATATATATCGGTCAAAATTGACCCGTAACACCATAGATGTTACTATAGTAAATAATATAACAATGAACAAATAAATAAAACAAATGTATTTCAGAGATGTGTTCTAATACCCCTCAGTAATAGTCAGGTAACACAACAACCTTTTATTTATTTAAATGATTCTCTTGAGGTTAATTTGACCATTTCTTTAATTGAAATGGAGGTATCCTGACAAAGAAAAGGCCCAGAGGCCCACACCAAAAATATTAAAACATACAACAATATGTTCATGGATAAGGAAGCCTATCAAGGTCACCAAGAGATGAGAAACACATTGGATGAAAGATCATTGTTTTTAGTGTATTTTACAGCTGATTTAAGACATGGGTCAAAACCGACCCGTTAACACAATAGATGCTAACATAAAGGTAACACAAGAGATGCTAACAGAAAGGTAACACAATAGATGCTAACATAAAGGTAACACAAGAGATGCTAACAGAAAGCTAACACAAGAGATGCTAACAGAAAGCTAACACAAGAGATGCTAACAGAAAGCTAACACAAGAGGAAGGTTAAATACATTTAAGTTTCTATTTAGGTTTAATAGATTTATTCGTGGTGCGAAAGCTCAGACAAATAAACCTTTGAAATGAACAACATGTGAATCGCACAAAGCAAACAAAAGTCACTTCTTATCAAGGAGGTTGCTGCTTTAAGTTCTCCGAGTCTCTTTCCACTCGCGAGTAAAAACCTCTCAGTGACTCCAGATCCCATCAGCGCCGCTTCTTCCCACAATCTAAAAACACTCGAACGTCTCACGCGTCGAAGTCAAATGAAAGTGACAGTTTGCTTCACATTTACATCCAAATATGACTTCACATCAACAAGAGCTGTTCTGAATGCCAACATGCAACCACTGTGTGTGTGTGTGTGTGTGTGTGTGTGTGTGTGTGTGTGTGTGTTGGAATGATTTGAGCAGCACCGTCTGGTCGTCCTCTCAACAGTTGGTTGCTGGCGGCTGAGCCGGCGCTCGCTGACCGGCTGGCGCGCGCCGTCAAGCTGTTTATGGAAAATGATCTTCTCATTAATCTCTGTGAGTTCTGGGCTGAAATCCTGCAGTCAAGATGAAGACTTCCTGTGATGGAACGAGGTGAGCGGCGGGCGGGGGCCTCGAGCTGATGTCCCCTGGAGGCCGATTAACCTTCATGGGTTATGATGCTACTTATTAATATTAATAATACACAATGTTATTAATCATTTCCATATTTGATGGTGATGTTAAAACCGGCCAGTGGGGTTTAGAGCGTGGTATCAGTTTAAAAACAATCACCAAATTTACGGCATTCATTGTATCCAGAACCTGTAATAATAGACACATAATACTTATACTATCATAATAATAGGAAAATATCGTTAAATACTTATGTTTAGGAAAAGATCGTTAAATACTTACGTTTTAGAAAAGATTGTGAAATATTCATGTTTAGGAAAAGATCGTTAAATATTTATGTTTAAGAAAAGATCGTTAAATACTTACGTTTTAGAAAAGATTGTGAAATATTTATGTTTAGGAAAAGATCGTTAAATATTTATGTTTAAGAAAAGATCGTTAAATATTTATGTTTAAGAAAAGATCGTTAAATATTTATGTTTAGGAAAAGATCGTTAAATATTTATGTTTAGGAAAAGATCGTTAAATACTTACGTTTAAGAAAATATCGTTAAATATTTATGTTTAGGAAAAGATCGTTAAATACTTATGTTTAAGAAAAGATCGTTAAATATTTATGTTTTAGAAAAGATCGTTAAATATTTATGTTTAAGAAAATATCGTTAAATAATTTGCTTTAGGAAAAGATCGTGAAATACTTATGTTTAGGAAAAGATCGTTAAATACTTATGTTTAGGAAAAGATCGTTAAATACTTATGTTTAAGAAAAGATCGTTAAATATTTATGTTTTAGAAAAGATCGTTAAATATTTATGTTTAAGAAAAGATCGTTAAATATTTATGTTTAGGAAAAGATCGTTAAATATTTATGTTTAGGAAAAGATCGTTAAATATTTATGTTTAAGAAAATATTGTTAAATATTTATGTTTAGGAAAAGATCGTTAAATATTTATGTTTTAGAAAAGATCGTTAAATAATTATGTTTAAGAAAATATCGTTAAATAATTTGCTTTAGGAAAAGATCGTGAAATACTTATGTTTCGGAAAAGATCGTGAAATACTTATGTTTAGGAAAAGATCGTTTAATATTTATGTTTAAGAAAAGATCGTTAAATACTTATGTTTTAGAAAAGATCGTTAAATATTTATGTTTAGGGAAAGATCGTTAAATATTTATGTTTAAGAAAAGATCGTTAAATACTTATGTTTAAGAAAAGATCGTTAAATATTTATGTTTTAGAAAAGATCGTTAAATAATTATGTTTAAGAAAATATCGTTAAATAATTTGCTTTAGGAAAAGATCGTGAAATACTTATGTTTAGGAAAAGATCGTGAAATACTTATGTTTAGGAAAAGATCGTTAAATACTTATGTTTTAGAAAAGATCGTTAAATACTTATATTTTAGAAAATATCGTTAAATAATTTGCTTTAGGAAAAGATCGTGAAATACTTATGTTTAGGAAAAGATCGTGAAATACTTATGTTTAGGAAAAGATCGTTAAATACTTATGTTTTAGAAAAGATCGTTAAATACTTATATTTTAGAAAATATCGTTAAATAATTTGCTTTAGGAAAAGATCGTGAAATACTTATGTTTAGGAAAAGATCGTTAAATACTTATGTTTTAGAAAAGATCGTTAAATACTTATATTTTAGAAAAGATCGTTAAATATTTATGTTTAAGAAAAGATAGTTAAATAATTTGCTTTAGGAAAAGATCGTTAAATATGTATGAAAGTCCTGTGTTAACTTTAATAGAAACATAAACTTGGTTCTTTGAATGATTCTAGAGTTCATCCACACTGAAGTGATTAAATATGTATAATATCATATTTTTAAATAGGTTTAAAGTCATTTAAATCTGTATTTCCTCTCTGATGTCGGCTGCTGTGAGATAAAGAAACATTACGCAGACAGGTGACCACGGCGTGAAGATTCATCCAATGTTACGGCCACATACAGCTGAGCCATTAACCCTGTCGTCCCATTCAACCTGTGTGTGTGTGTGTGTGTGTGTGTGTGCTCAGAGACTCACGTGCACTGACATGAATATTGAATTATCTTCATCCATGTATCTTAATAACTCCGTATTTAATGAGTCCTGTCGGAGGCTGCGTTTCATCAAACTGCTGCTCTTCTGTTCATGAGACGAAGCCTTCACATTACTGTACGCGGCTTTTTAAAATATAGATATTAAATATGTGACATTGAGAGGTGAGAGAGGGTTGAACATTTTAATAACTGCCAAAATATGAGCTCTTAATGTCGAATGAGAATCCGCAAAGTAACTAATCGAGATGAACCGAGTGCAAAATGAAACATTTGACGAGGAAATATAGTTTTCTTTTGAAGTTAAAACACTGATTTAATATAATATAATATAAAATATTCCTACCACCTATAATTTGTGCACTTGAAGCAGGATCACACACACACACACACACACACACACACACACACACACACACACACACACACACACACACACACACACACACACACACACACACACACACACACACACACACACGTGTGAAGGAGATCCCGCTGAGCTCGACGTGGTCGTCTTTTTCTGCACGTTCAGCAGAAATCGAAGGCTGAACACTGGAGACCGGCGTTTGGACGTAATCTGTGAAGACATGTGTGTGTGTGTGTGTGTGTGTGTGTGTGTGTGTGTGTGTGTGTGTGTGTGTGTGTGTGTGTGTGTGTGTGTTTTAGTGCACGTGCATGCAAATATAAATGTAATGTTTTTACGTTAACATGTCAGCCCTAATAAACGTGACGAATGTGGTTCCACATTCAGCTGCAGGATGAAGTCCTGCAGCTCGGCGGGGGGTGAAAGTATTCCCTCTGTGAATAAATGTATTCCCTATGTGAATAAATGTATTCCCTCTCTGGTGAATGTATTCCTCTCTGGTGAATGTATTCCTCTTGGGTGAATGTATTCCTCTCTGGTGAATGTATTCCTCTCTGGTGAATGTATTCCCCTTTAGGTGAATGTATTCCTCTCTGAGTGAATGTATTCCTCTCTGGTGAATGTATTCCTCTCTGAGTGAATGTATTCCCCTTTAGGTGAATGTATTCCTCTCTGGTGAATGTATTCCTCTCTGGTGAATGTATTCCCCTTTAGGTGAATGTATTCCTCTCTGAGTGAATGTATTCCTCTCTGGTGAATGTATTCCTCTCTGGTGAATGTATTCCTCTCTGGTGAATGTATTCCTCTCTGAGTGAATGTATTCCCCTTTAGGTGAATGTATTCCTCTCTGGTGAATGTATTCCTCTCTGGTGAATGTATTCCCCTTTAGGTGAATGTATTCCTCTCTGAGTGAATGTATTCCTCTTGGGTGAATGTATTCCTCTCTGAGTGAATGTATTCCTCTCTGGTGAATGTATTCCTCTCTGGTGAATGTATTCCTCTCTGGTGAATGTATTCCTCTTGGGTGAATGTATTCCTCTCTGAGTGAATGTATTCCCCTTTAGGTGAATGTATTCCTCTCTGGTGAATGTATTCCTCTCTGGTGAATGTATTCCCCTTTAGGTGAATGTATTCCTCTCTGAGTGAATGTATTCCTCTTGGGTGAATGTATTCCTCTCTGAGTGAATGTATTCCTCTCTGGTGAATGTATTCCTCTCTGGTGAATGTATTCCTCTCTGGTGAATGTATTCCTCTTGGGTGAATGTATTCCTCTCTGAGTGAATGTATTCCCCTTTAGGTGAATGTATTCCTCTCTGGTGAATGTATTCCTCTCTGGTGAATGTATTCCCCTTTAGGTGAATGTATTCCTCTCTGAGTGAATGTATTCCTCTTGGGTGAATGTATTCCTCTCTGAGTGAATGTATTCCTCTCTGGTGAATGTATTCCTCTCTGGTGAATGTATTCCTCTTGGGTGAATGTATTCCTCTCTGAGTGAATGTATTCCCCTTTAGGTGAATGTATTCCTCTCTGGTGAATGTATTCCTCTCTGGTGAATGTATTCCTCTCTGGTGAATGTATTCCTCTTGGGTGAATGTATTCCTCTCTGAGTGAATGTATTCCCCTTTAGGTGAATGTATTCCTCTTGGGTGAATGTATTCCTCTCTGAGTGAATGTATTCCTCTCTGGTGAATGTATTCCTCTCTGGTGAATGTATTCCTCTCTGAGTGAATGTATTCCCCTTTAGGTGAATGTATTCCTCTCTGGTGAATGTATTCCTCTTGGGTGAATGTATTCCTCTCTGAGTGAATGTATTCCCCTTTAGGTGAATGTATTCCTCTCTGGTGAATGTATTCCTCTCTGGTGAATGTATTCCCCTTTAGGTGAATGTATTCCTCTCTGAGTGAATGTATTCCTCTTGGGTGAATGTATTCCTCTCTGAGTGAATGTATTCCTCTCTGGTGAATGTATTCCTCTCTGGTGAATGTATTCCTCTCTGAGTGAATGTATTCCCCTTTAGGTGAATGTATTCCCCTTTAGGTGAATGTATTCCTCTCTGGTGAATGTATTCCTCTCTGGTGAATGTATTCCTCTCTGAGTGAATGTATTCCCCTTTAGGTGAATGTATTCCTCTCTGGTGAATGTATTCCTCTCTGGGTGAATGTATTCCTCTCTGGTGAATGTATTCCTCTCTGGTGAATGTATTCCTCTCTGGTGAATGTATTCCTCTCTGGTGAATGTATTCCTCTCTGGTGAATGTATTCCTCTCTGAGTGAATGTATTCCCCTTTAGGTGAATGTATTCCTCTCTGGTGAATGTATTCCTCTCTGAGTGAATGTATTCCTCTCTGGTGAATGTATTCCTCTCTGGTGAATGTATTCCTCTCTGGTGAATGTATTCCTCTCTGAGTGAATGTATTCCCCTTTAGGTGAATGTATTCCTCTCTGGTGAATGTATTCCTCTCTGGTGAATGTATTCCTCTCTGGTGAATGTATTCCTCTCTGGTGAATGTATTCCTCTCTGAGTGAATGTATTCCCCTTTAGGTGAATGTATTCCTCTCTGGTGAATGTATTCCTCTCTGAGTGAATGTATTCCTCTCTGGTGAATGTATTCCTCTCTGGTGAATGTATTCCTCTCTGGTGAATGTATTCCTCTCTGAGTGAATGTATTCCCCTTTAGGTGAATGTATTCCTCTCTGGTGAATGTATTCCTCTCTGGTGAATGTATTCCTCTCTGGTGAATGTATTCCTCTCTGGTGAATGTATTCCCCTTGGGTGAATGTATTCCTCTCTGGTGAATGTATTCCTCTCTGGTGAATGTATTCCTCTCTGGTGAATGTATTCCTCTCTGGTGAATGTATTCCTCTCTGGTGAATGTATTCCTCTCTGGTGAATGTATTCCTCTCTGGTGAATGTATTCCTCTCTGGTTGAACGTGTTTGACATCACTTGGCTTCACATCAGCGTGGCTCTAACACGGCAGCTTGTGTACTCACGTCGTTCTTTATTTGCTTTTTTATGGCGCGCCATCAAATTTTTTATTCATCCAATACTTTGGTTTATGAGAACTAATGACGTCCCATCAGCCTCCGCTGGGGTTTGTTTGTTGCTAACGACGTGTCCGAGCTGCTGTGTTTACGACCACATGACCTGCAGCTACCACGTAGCATAGCGACCCATTCCTGCTGCTTATTATTCTATATTATCCTATTGTTCAGGATTACACTACATCCTGCTGCTGTTCTGGTAGCTGTAACTTTATCATCATCATACTCTCATTAAAGGAATACTTTCATAAGCATTGAATGTGCTGTAACGCTGTGGTGTTGTTCATTCTGGTCACATGACATCTATTGTCCTTCTGGTCACATGACATCTATTGTCCTTCTGGTCTCATGACATCTATTGTCCTTCTGGTCACGTGACATCTATTGTCCTTCTGGTCACATGACATCTATTGTCCTTCTGGTCACATGACATCTGTTGTCCTTCTGGTCACGTGACATCTGTTGTCCTTCTGGTCACGTGACATCTGTTGTCCTTCTGGTCACATGACATCTATTGTCCTTCTGGTCACGTGACATCTGTTGTCCTTCTGGTCACATGACATCTATTGTCCTTCTGGTCACATGACATCTATTGTCCTTCTGGTCACATGACATCTATTGTCCTTCTGGTCTCATGACATCTATTGTCCTTCTGGTCACGTGACATCTATTGTCCTTCTGGTCACATGACATCTATTGTCCTTCTGGTCACATGACATCTGTTGTCCTTCTGGTCACATGACATCTATTGTCCTTCTGGTCACGTGACATCTGTTGTCCTTCTGGTCACATGACATCTATTGTCCTTCTGGTCACATGACATCTATTGTCCTTCTAGTCACATGACATCTATTGTCCTTCTGGTCACATGACATCTATTGTCCTTCTAGTCACATGACATCTGTTGTCCTTCTGGTCACATGACATCTATTGTCCTTCTGGTCACATGACATCTGTTGTCCTTCTGGTCACATGACATCTGTTGTCCTTCTGGTCACATGACATCTATTGTCCTTCTGGTCACATGACATCTATTGTCCTTCTGGTCACATGACATCTGTTGTCCTTCTGGTCACATGACATCTATTGTCCTTCTGGTCACGTGACATCTGTTGTCCTTCTGGTCACATGACATCTATTGTCCTCCTGGTCACATGACATCTATTGTCCTTCTGGTCACATGACATCTGTTGTCCTTCTGGTCACGTGACATCTGTTGTCCTTCTGGTCACATGACATCTATTGTCCTTCTGGTCACGTGACATCTATTGTCCTTCTGGTCACGTGACATCTGTTGTCCTTCTGGTCACATGACATCTATTGTCCTTCTGGTCACATGACATCTATTGTCCTTCTAGTCACATGACATCTATTGTCCTTCTGGTCACATGACATCTGTTGTCCTTCTGGTCACATGACATCTGTTGTCCTTCTGGTCACATGACATATATTGTCCTTCTGGTCACATGACATCTGTTGTCCTTCTGGTCACATGACATCTGTTGTCCTTCTGGTCACATGACATCTGTTGTCCTTCTGGTCACATGACATCTATTGTCCTTCTGGTCACATGACATCTATTGTCCTTCTGGTCACATGACATCTGTTGTCCTTCTGGTCACATGACATCTGTTGTCCTTCTGGTCACATGACATCTATTGTCCTTCTGGTCACATGACATCTATTGTCCTTCTGGTCACATGACATCTATTGTCCTTCTGGTCACATGACATCTATTGTCCTTCTGGTCACATGACATCTATTGTCCTTCTGGTCACATGACATCTGTTGTCCTTCTGGTCACATGACATCTATTGTCCTTCTGGTCACATGACATCTATTGTCCTTCTGGTCACATGACATCTGTTGTCCTTCTGTCCATGCTGACACAGGAATCCTCCTCTGTTGCTCTTCTTAAGTTTTCTGCCCTTTTTCTCCCCTTAAAGTTTTTTTTAGGAAAGTGTTTCCTGAACCGATGTGAGGGTCAAAGGTCAGAGGATGTCGTATGTGTAAAGATTTTAAAGAGAGTTGGTAATTTGTGATTTGGGGCTGAAAAAAATAAACTGGAGTGAATTCAAAGAGACACAAAAGTGACGGAAATATCTGAGAAAACGACAAAATGTGTTTTTATCCTCCAAAAACGTAACGCGACACCAGAAGATGGCGCTCTGTGACGCAGCTCGGATGGGAGCGGACGGGTAGGGGCCGGTGGTTAGATACCCGTCGCCTCTCTCCCGGGACAACTCTATCACCCACACAGCGACGTCATCCTCACCCAGAGCCGGGGATCCCCCACCAGGATTAAATAGGATCACCGCCCGGGGTTCGTGTGACGTCGTGAAATCAAGCGACGGGTCGACCCCGTCCGACCGAGTCGCACTTTGATTAGCGTCCCGGTTCGCCACCCGACAGGATGATTACATGAGCGGCTCCTGAGGCGGGTTCAGGGGCCCTCGAGAGGCCTCCTGCAGTTCACACGCTAAATGAGTAAAGTTTCATCTCACTTTAATTAAATCCACTTCAAATTATCCCACGAACAGAATGCAGAAGGACTCCAAAGATCCGAGGCGTCACTCCAGCTGATTACGTGGAGGAGGAGCAGACGGCTCCTCACGTGAACGAAACACATTTAAAGCATCCGAGTGGGGAGAGGCCAAAACATATCAATATCACAATGAAACTTCCAGTTTTGAGAAAGAACAAAAATTGTTGGATCACAAGTTTTCTGAAATTGGTTTAAATATGCAAAAATGAATTTAAGATAAATATTCTGACAGTAATAAACAAAGTAGTCAATTAAGCACTGACTCATGTATTATAGTCAGAAAGAACCAAAATAAATTAAATCGTCTCTCGTTCTATTTTAATGGAGGATTCAACAAATTGGAGAAAAACAATTCTGCAATGACGATAAAGTCGTTGAAAGACTCAACACCAACACATATGGAGTAAAGCAGTGTATTGTTTGCAATAAGAACATTTAGAATATGATTACATCGTCATTTTATTCAACGCATTCAGACGTTTGGACGGAGTCGTTGGAAATGTTTGGAATCAGAAAACAATCTGACAAATAGTATGATATTAATAATATTAGTGTGGCCTGAAATACCATCTTCAAACGCGATGAAAAGACATTGATGAGCAGCAATAAGAAGATCGGCCCTCGTCATCGCTCGCCTTGGCACCGCGTCTCCCCGCTGTAAAAAAAAGAGAAACTATTAAAAAAGAGACTATTAAAAAAGACACTGAGTCAACAGTTTGGATGACAGCGTTTTTATTACATATCCGACAGGATCTTGGACAGAAGTCAAACACATTGATGTTTTATGAAATCTGGTTCATATTTCATGCACAGAGTTGAGCTTCACAACGTGTTTTTATCAATCATTGAGTTGTTCTCGTTCCGCTGCTCTCAGGTCATCCACCGTCACGTAGTTAGCTACGCAGTTAGCTACGCAGTTAGCATTAGCTCAAAGCAGACAGACCGCCGGCCCAGAGGGCTCGTTAACGGTGGGTTGTTGATTTCTCTTTTCTTTGTGGTGATTTTATGTTTTTATGTTGTTATTGTTGTGGCCTCAGTCTTCTTTCATTGTCTTGGTTTGTTTCTCTGTGAACAAAGTGAAGCCAAAGCTGAAGAGCCTTAAAGCTGCATTCTCTCTCCTGACCACCAGGGGGTGACTCCTCTGGTTGTATAGAAGTATATGTTTCATGTATTAAAGCTGCAGTCTCTCTCCTGACCACCAGGGGGTGACTCCTCTGGTTGTATAGAAGTATATGTTTCATGTGTTAAAGCTGCATTCTCTCTACTGACCACCAGGGGGTGACTCCTCTGGTTGTATAGAAGTATATGTTTCATGTGTTAAAGCTGCATTCTCTCTACTGACCACCAGGGGGTGACTCCTCTGGTTGTATAGAAGTATATGTTTCATGTATTAAAGCTGCAGTCTCTCTCCTGACCACCAGGGGGTGACTCCTCTGGTTGTATAGAAGTATATGTTTCATGTGTTAAAGCTGCATTCTCTCTACTGACCACCAGGGGGTGACTCCTCTGGTTGTATAGAAGTATATGTTTCATGTGTTAAAGCTGCATTCTCTCTACTGACCACCAGGGGGTGACTCCTCTGGTTGTATAGAAGTATATGTTTCATGTATTAAAGCTGCAGTCTCTCTCCTGACCACCAGGGGGTGACTCCTCTGGTTGTATAGAAGTATATGTTTCATGTGTTAAAGCTGCATTCTCTCTACTGACCACCAGGGGGCGACTCCTCTGGTTGTATAGAAGTATATGTTTCATGTATTAAAGCTGCAGTCTCTCTCCTGACCACCAGGGGGTGACTCCTCTGGTTGTATAGAAGTCTATGCTTCATGTGTTAAAGCTGCATTCTCTCTACTGACCACCAGGGGGTGACTCCTCTGCTTGTATAGAAGTATATGCTTCATGTGTTAAAGCTGCATTCTCTCTCCTGACCACCAGGAGGCGACTCCTCTGGTTGTATAGAAGTCTATGCTTCATGTGTTAAAGCTGCATTCTCTCTCCTGACCACCAGGAGGCGACTCCTCTGGTTGTATAGAAGTCTATGCTTCATGTATTAAAGCTGCATTCTCTCTCCTGACCACCAGGGGGCGACTCCTCTGGTTGTATAGAAGTCTATGCTTCATGTGTTAAAGCTGCATTCTCTCTCCTGACCACCAGGGGGCGACTCCTCTGGTTGTATAGAAGTCTATGCTTCATGTGTTAAAGCTGCAGTTCAGGAAGTTGTCTCCCGTGGCTCTGGTGATGTCATCGTGATGTCATCGGGGTTTTCTCGTCTTGGAAGTGGAGACTCTCGGAGATGCACGAGAGCTTGAAGACCCCAAAAGGTCTGAGATATTTTAACCTCTGCTGCTGCGGACCTGCAGAGGCAAAATCCCAGACATTTTTGGAATCCCTGCATTTGGAATCCCTGAATAAGAGGACGTTGGTCACCCTACGTTAGCCTAGCTTCCACCCTACGTTAGCCTAGCTTCCACCCTACGTTAGCCTAGCTTCCACCCCAAACGGCGTGCCTATTGTTTTGCTTCCGGTTGAGCTACATCCGGCGTGGTGCTCGCGAGGAAAAAATGAAAACTTAAAATGCGTTAACGCCGTCAATTTTATTAACGGCGTTAACGCATTTTAAGTTTTCATTTTTAAATTGGTTTGTGTTAACGTCGTTAATAACACGCTAATATGACAGCACTAATATATATATGAATATATATATATATATATATATATATATATATATATATATATATATATATATATATATTCATATATATATATATAAATATTTTTTATATATATATATTTATATATATATATATATATATATATATATATATATATATATATAACAAATATATAAATAAATCAACCGAACAGTTGACAAAGTAGAGAGAGGAAGACTTCACACATTTAGTTTATTAGTGAAGAGAAATGAATCTATGGCTGTTACCTTTTATTAATGTGAACGTTTACACCATCAGACAAACATTATACTTTACTGTGGGCAGAAGAAGAAGAAGAAGAAGAAGAAGAAGAAGAAGAAGAAGAAGAAGAAGAAGAAGAAGAAGAAGAAGAAGAAGAAAAAGAAGAAGAAGGAGGAGGAGGAGGAGAGCCTGAGGACATAGCGAAGGAGGAGGAAGTGAAGGAGGAGGAAGTGAAGGAGGAGGAAGTGAAGGAGGAGGAAGTGAAGGAGGACGAAGCGAAGGAGGAGGAAGTGAAGGAGGAGGAAGTGAAGGAGGAGGAAGTGAAGGAGGACGAAGCGAAGGAGGAGGAAGTGAAGGAGGAGGAAGCGAAGGAGGAGGAAGTGAAGGAGGAGGAAGTGAAGGAGGACGAAGCGAAGGAGGAGGAAGTGAAGGAGGACGAAGTGAAGGAGGAGGACGTGAAGGAGGAGGAAGTGAAGGAGGAGGAAGTGAAGGAGGACGAAGTGAAGGAGGAGGAAGTGAAGGAGGACGAAGCGAAGGAGGACGAAGTGAAGGAGGAGGAAGTGAAGGAGGACGAAGTGAAGGAGGAGGAAGTGAAGGAGGACGAAGCGAAGGAGGAGGAAGTGAAGGAGGAGGAAGCGAAGGAGGAGGAAGTGAAGGAGGAGGAAGTGAAGGAGGAGGAAGTGAAGGAGGACGAAGTGACGGAGGAGGAAGTGACGGAGGAGGAAGTGACGGAGGAGGAAGTGAAGGAGGAGGAAGCGAAGGAGGAGAAAGCGAAGGAGGAGGAAGCGAAGGAGTAGGAAGTGAAGGAGGAGGAAGTGAAGGAGGAGGAAGTGAAGGAGGACGAAGCGAAGGAGGAGGAAGTGAAGGAGGAGGAAGTGAAGGAGGAGGAAGTGAAGGAGGAGAAAGCGAAGGAGGAGGAAGCGAAGGAGGAGAAAGCGAAGGAGGAGGAAGCGAAGGAGGAGGAAGTGAAGGAGGAGGAAGTGAAGGAGGACGAAGTGAAGGAGGAGGAAGTGAAGGAGGAGGAAGTGAAGGAGTAGGAAGTGAAGGAGTAGGAAGTGAAGGAGGACGAAGCGAAGGAGGAGGAAGTGAAGGAGGAGGAAGCGAAGGAGGACGAAGTGAAGGAGGACGAAGTGAAGGAGGAGGAAGTGAAGGAGGAGGAAGTGAAGGAGGACGAAGTGACGGAGGAGGAAGTGAAGGAGGAGGAAGCGAAGGAGTAGGAAGTGAAGGAGGAGGAAGTGAAGGAGGACGAAGCGAAGGAGGAGGAAGTGAAGGAGAAGGAAGCGAAGGAGGAGAAAGCGAAGGAGGAGGAAGCGAAGGAGGACGAAGTGACGGAGGAGGAAGTGAAGGAGAAGGAAGCGAAGGAGGAGAAAGCGAAGGAGGAGGAAGCGAAGGAGGAGAAAGCGAAGGAGGAGGAAGCGAAGGAGTAGGAAGTGAAGGAGGAGGAAGTGAAGGAGGAGGACGTGAAGGAGGAGGAAGTGAAGGAGGAGGAAGCGAAGGTGGAGGAAGTGAAGGAGGAGGAAGTGAAGGAGGAGGAAGTGAAGGAGGACGAAGCGAAGGAGGACGAAGTGAAGGAGGACGAAGTGAAGGAGGAGGAAGTGAAGGAGGACGAAGTGAAGGAGGAGGAAGTGAAGGAGGACGAAGCGAAGGAGGAGGAAGTGAAGGAGGAGGAAGCGAAGGAGGAGGAAGTGAAGGAGGAGGAAGTGAAGGAGGAGGAAGTGAAGGAGGACGAAGTGACGGAGGAGGAAGTGAAGGAGGAGGAAGCGAAGGAGGAGAAAGCGAAGGAGGAGGAAGCGAAGGAGTAGGAAGTGAAGGAGGAGGAAGTGAAGGAGGAGGAAGTGAAGGAGGAGGAAGTGAAGGAGGACGAAGCGAAGGAGGAGGAAGTGAAGGAGGAGGAAGTGAAGGAGGAGGAAGTGAAGGAGGAGGAAGTGAAGGAGGACGAAGCGAAGGAGGAGGAAGTGAAGGAGGAGGAAGCGAAGGAGGAGGAAGTGAAGGAGGAGGAAGCGAAGGAGGACGAAGTGAAGGAGGAGGACGTGAAGGAGGAGGAAGTGAAGGAGGAGGAAGCGAAGGTGGAGGAAGTGAAGGAGGAGGAAGTGAAGGAGGAGGAAGTGAAGGAGGACGAAGCGAAGGAGGACGAAGTGAAGGAGGAGGAAGTGAAGGAGGACGAAGTGAAGGAGGAGGAAGTGAAGGAGGACGAAGCGAAGGAGGAGGAAGTGAAGGAGGAGGAAGCGAAGGAGGAGGAAGTGAAGGAGGAGGAAGCGAAGGAGGACGAAGTGAAGGAGGAGGACGTGAAGGAGGAGGAAGTGAAGGAGGAGGAAGCGAAGGTGGAGGAAGTGAAGGAGGAGGAAGTGAAGGAGGAGGAAGTGAAGGAGGACGAAGCGAAGGAGGAGGAAGTGAAGGAGGAGGAAGCGAAGGAGGAGGAAGTGAAGGAGGAGGAAGTGAAGGAGGAGGAAGTGAAGGAGGACGAAGTGACGGAGGAGGAAGTGAAGGAGGAGGAAGCGAAGGAGGAGAAAGCGAAGGAGGAGGAAGCGAAGGAGTAGGAAGTGAAGGAGGAGGAAGTGAAGGAGGAGGAAGTGAAGGAGGAGGAAGTGAAGGAGGACGAAGCGAAGGAGGACGAAGCGAAGGAGGAGGAAGTGAAGGAGGAGGAAGCGAAGGAGGAGGAAGTGAAGGAGGAGGAAGCGAAGGAGGACGAAGTGAAGGAGGAGGACGTGAAGGAGGAGGAAGTGAAGGAGGACGAAGCGAAGGAGGACGAAGTGAAGGAGCGACCCGACAAGTGAAGGAGGACGAAGTGAAGGAGGAGGAAGTGAAGGAGGACGAAGCGAAGGAGGAGGAAGTGAAGGAGGAGGAAGCGAAGGAGGAGGAAGTGAAGGAGGAGGAAGTGAAGGAGGAGGAAGCGAAGGAGGAGAAAGCGAAGGAGGAGGAAGCGAAGGAGTAGGAAGTGAAGGAGGAGGAAGTGAAGGAGGACGAAGTGACGGAGGAGGAAGTGAAGGAGAAGGAAGCGAAGGAGGAGAAAGCGAAGGAGGAGGAAGCGAAGGAGGAGAAAGCGAAGGAGGAGGAAGCGAAGGAGTAGGAAGTGAAGGAGGAGGAAGTGAAGGAGGACGAAGTGAAGGAGGAGGAAGTGAAGGAGGAGGAAGTGAAGGAGTAGGAAGTGAAGGAGGACGAAGCGAAGGAGGAGGAAGTGAAGGAGGAGGAAGCGAAGGAGGACGAAGTGAAGGAGGACGAAGTGAAGGAGGAGGAAGTGAAGGAGGAGGAAGTGAAGGAGGACGAAGTGACGGAGGAGAAGTGAAGGAGGAGGAAGCGAAGGAGTAGGAAGTGAAGGAGGAGGAAGTGAAGGAGGACGAAGCGAAGGAGGAGGAAGTGAAGGAGGAGGAAGCGAAGGAGGAGGAAGCGAAGGAGGAGAAAGTGAAGGAGGAGGAAGCGAAGGAGGAGGAAGTGAAGGAGGAGGAAGTGAAGGAGGAGGAAGCGAAGGTGGAGGAAGTGAAGGAGGAGGAAGTGAAGGAGGAGGAAGTGAAGGAGGACGAAGCGAAGGAGGACGAAGTGAAGGAGGACGAAGTGAAGGAGGAGGAAGTGAAGGAGGACGAAGGGAAGGAGGAGGAAGCGAAGGAGGACGAAGTGAAGGAGGAGGAAGTGAAGGAGGAGGAAGGTGGAGGAAGTGAAGGAGGAGGAAGTGAAGGAGGAGGAAGTGAAGGAGGAGGAAGCGAAGGAGGAGAAAGCGAAGGAGGAGGAAGTGAAGGAGGAGGAAGGTGGAGGAAGTGAAGGAGGAGGAAGTGAAGGAGGACGAAGTGAAGGAGGAGGAAGCGAAGGAGAATGAAGTGAAGGAGGATGAAGTGAAGGAGGACGAAGCGAAGGAGGACGAAGCGAAGGAGGACGAAGTGAAGGAGGACGAAGCGAAGGAGGACGAAGCGAAGGAGGACGAAGCGAAGGAGGAGGAAGCGAAGGAGGAGGAAGTGAAGGAGGACGAAGCGAATGAGGAGGAAGCGAAGGAGGAGGAAGCGAAGGAGGACGAAGTGAAGGAGGAGGAAGTGAAGGAGGAGGAAGTGAAGGTGGAGGAAGTGAAGGAGGAGGAAGTGAAGGAGGACGAAGTGAAGGAGGAGGAAGCGAAAGGAGTAGGAAGTGAAGGAGGACGAAGTGAAGGAGGACGAAGCGAAGGAAGAGGAAGTGAAGGAGGAGGAAGTGAAGGAGGAGGAAGTGAAGGAGGACGAAGCGAAGGAGGAGGAAGTGAAGGAGGAGGAAGTGAAGGAGGACGAAGTGAAGGAGGAGGAAGTGAAGGAGGACGAAGTGAAGGAGGAGGAAGGTGGAGGAAGTGAAGGAGGAGGAAGTGAAGGAGGACGAAGTGAAGGAGGAGGAAGCGAAGGAGGAGGAAGTGAAGGAGGAGGAAGCGAAGGAGGAGGAAGCGAAGGAGGAGAGGAAGTGAAGGAGGAGGAAGTGAAGGAGGAGGAAGGTGGAGGAAGTGAAGGAGGAGGAAGTGAAGGAGGAGGAAGTGAAGGAGGAGGAAGCGAAGGAGGAGGAAGTGAAGGAGGAGGAAGCGAAGGAGGAGAAAGTGAAGGAGGAGGAAGTGAAGGAGGAGGAAGCGAAGGTGGAGGAAGTGAAGGAGGAGGAAGTGAAGGAGGAGGAAGCGAAGGAGGAGGAAGGGAAGGAGGAGGAAGCGAAGGAGGAGGAAGTGAAGGAGGAGGAAGTGAAGGAGGAGGAAGTGAAGGAGGAGGAAGCGAAGGTGGAGGAAGTGAAGGAGGAGGAAGTGAAGGAGGAGGAAGCGAAGGTGGAGGAAGTGAAGGAGGAGGAAGTGAAGGAGGAGGAAGCGAAGGAGGAGGAAGGGAAGGAGGAGGAAGCGAAGGAGGAGAAAGTGAAGGAGGAGGAAGCGAAGGTGGAGGAAGTGAAGGAGGAGGAAGTGAAGGAGGAGGAAGCCCAGAACGAAGTGGACTTGTTGATACTACGAGCTAAGTATGTAACATATAACGTGTTTATGAATGAATGACACTATGAGCTTTACATTCATGTTTTTCACACAATCTTCTAAAATAACGGTTCTGGTCAAATAAACCACTAAAGACCTCCAACGCATATCTAGTGTAGGATAAATATGATATAATGAATGTATGAATATTAATATATATAACATACATTGGTGGTGATGGATGATAACTAATATCACTTTAGATCCAGTTTAACCACTTAAATTATGAATTAAATAAATATTTTCTCTTTCCTCGACGCTCGCCTGTGTGTGTGTGTGTGTGTGTGTGTGTGTGTGTGTGTGTGTGTGTGTGTGTGTGTGTGTGTGACTTTCCATACATCTTCATCCGTCATCCTCACAGCCCCCCTCCTCTGCATCACCGCCCTTCCTCTCTTCTCCCCTCCATCTTAACCCTTTCCTCTCTCTCTCCTCCATTCATTCTTTATGTCGCTCTCCATTTCTGTTAGTCCCATCTTTCCAGTTTCTCTCTCTCTCTCTCTCTCTCATTCCCTCCCTCCCTGTTATTCACCTTGTTGCCTCTCTCTCTCTCCTCTGTCACTCCCCTGCTCACTCACTCATTGATGGAGGAGGCGATGTGACCAGCATGCCGAGCGGCTGATCCTCATTCTGCGGCGAGCGGCAGGAGTCATGGTGGAGCGTCAATTCACCTCCATCTCTCTCTCTCTCTCTCTCTCTCTCTCTCTCTCTCTCTCTCTCTCTCTCTCTCTCTCCCTCTCTCTCTCTCTCTCTCTCCTGGTGAAAGGACTCGATGACATCATCAGACCCCCGCTGAGATGATGAACGCACACGGACGGCGGCGGCTGGGTTTCCGTTTTAATCTTCCTCATCGTACTGTGATTGACAGCTCGTTAACCCCGTCTGCCTTGGTTACGGTTGCTACGGCTGCCAAGCTTTCCAATCAGTGCCGTGAGGTTCAGCGCGTGACAGTGATGACTGAAGGCTGTCCAGACAGCGCTGACTCCAGGAGGCAGGAGGAAGCAGCTGGTGTCATCCAGTAAGCCTCCAAGAGATGATGCGCCGCGTGTCATAGATAGTCCAATGATTAGTATTTGTATGTTATCCAAGAAAGAGGAAGTGTGAAGGACATCGAGAGGAGGAAGTCCAACGTTCCTTTTGTGAAACAACGAATAAACAACCAACCTAACTAAGTAGTTTAGTTGTCTCAAACTACTGTAAAAGTCGGGTTACAAGCCTCCGGTCAGTGTCCCCCGCTGTAGCAAGCTAGGAGCAGCGCTAGCTAGCGCTACTGCTAGCTAGCGCTACTGCTAGCTAGCTGCTACTATCTAGCGCTGCTGCTGCTACTGCCCGCGTCCCCTCTGCCCAAGTCGGGTGTCGAGCCTGGTCCCGCTACCTTCGGTGGTTTTCGGGGAGCTAGCGGAAGTTAGCGGGGAAGTGACGGAGCGCTAGCAGGAGCCCCAGCTGGCTACAGAGGGGAGCTAACGGGGACACTGACCGAAGGGCAGTAGCGGCTCGTAACCCGACTTTTACGGTAACTAGTAGTTTAGCTGTTTAAACCTAACTGAGTAGTTTCCCTGTGAATACATATTATTTTTTTTTTTAAAGACTGTATTAATGAAACGAGCAGAAACTGACACAAGTTGCTGCTTTCGTAGGAAAATGCTGGAAATATGAGGAGTAACATTTTCAGAGGATATTATATGAATCGTTACTACTAAACTAAACCAACCAGTAAACATCAGCACTGGAACATTTTAATGTGGGCGGCAGTAGTTCAGTCCAGAGGGTCCAGCTTATGTCATGTCTTTGTATCTGTTCAGTTTAGTTATTGTGACGCCGGGAAACAAGTTACCTCAACAAAGAACAGTCAAATGTATACTTTGTGTTCCTTTCTAAAAAGTTGAGTGGACTGATTATCTCCCAGGTTCCTCGGCGGTCCTGAACCAAAGTGTTCGTTAATGAGTCTGAGTGTTTCTGAGGACGTTTATTCCACGTTGTGTTGGCGGCGCCCCGCCGGATGGAGGAGGCTGAACACGGTCCCAGGAAGCGGCTCCGGGGAAACGGCTGCAGGAAAAATACAGCTTTCAAACTGTTTGATCAACTTTGTGCAAACTGGGGATTCAAAATCAAAGAGCTTGAACAAGAAAACTTAGAAAAACACAGAAAACCTCTCAGAGAATCAACTGAAGAGGTCGTCCAGCGTCACACTACACATTATTACTACTGAGAACACGCATTGTACGAACGTTTGTTATTATACGAATGTATTATCTTTGTCTCACTCCATGAATCTGAACATACTGTACAGAAGATCTATGTTCTCCATGTTTTTATTAATACTTCTATACAACCAGAGGAGTCGCCCCCTGGTGGTCAGGAGAGAGAATGCAGCTTTAAACACATGAA
>JBAMJR010000601.1:0-22500 GCA_038501785.1 Myoxocephalus aenaeus
TATTACACCGTATAAATACTCTGTTACAGTCAAAGTACTAATATTACACCGTAGAAATACTCTGTTACAGTCAAAGTACTAATACCACACCTTGAAAATAATATGTTGCAGTAAAAGTATTTCTACAACACTGTAAAAATACGTTGTTACAGTAAACATAATAATACCATGAAATAAAAATACTCTGAGTAAAAGTTACAGTAAATGTATTAATACCACACTATACAAATACTCTGTTCCAGTAAAAGTAAAACCATAACAACATATATCCTCCAAAAGGTAAAGGTATAATATACAGAACACACTTGAGAGAATAGTTAAGAGGTTCATATAGCAGAATATGTGTTACTGGTTTATATAGTATATGTGTTACTGGTTTATATATTATATGTGATACTGGTTTATATATTATATGTGATACTGGTTTATATATTAAATGTGATACTGGTTTATATATTATATGTGTTACTGGTTTATATATTAAATGTGATACTGGTTTATATATTATATGTGTTACTGGTTTATATATTATATGTGTTACTGGTTTATATATTATATGTGATACTGGTTTATATATTATATGTGTTACTGGTTTATATATTAAATGTGATACTGGTTTATATATTATATGTGTTACTGGTTTATATATTATATGTGTTACTGGTTTATATATTATATGTGATACTGGTTTATATATTAAATGTGATACTGGTTTATATATTATATGTGTTACTGGTTTACATATTATATGTGATACTGGTTTATATATTATATGTGTTACTGGTTTATATATTAAATGTGATACTGGTTTATATATTATATGTGTTACTGGTTTATATATTAAATGTGATACTGGTTTATATATTATATGTGTTACTGGTTTATATATTAAATGTGTTACTGGTTTATATATTATATGTGATACTGGTTTATATATTATATGTGATACTAGTTTATTGGTTGATGATAGAACACAGGAAAGAAAAAGAAAAAACTTCAGAAAGAAAAAAACAATCAGGATGCTCTTGTAGGGTGCTGGGGGCCTCTCTGCAGGGCAGATCCCCGTGGCCCCGTGGCCCCGTGGCCCCGTGGCCCCGCGGCCCCGTGGCCCCGTGGTCCGCCCTGCAGAGAACCATCAACGGTGGTTTCTTCTTCCTGTTAAAGGACAGAACGTCATTTCTGCTCTTCATCCCAGACGCCTCCTGTAATGAAACACGGCTGCTCCTCCGTCTGATAAGAGAATCAAACACGAGGAGAACACGGCTTCTGAAGGAGCAGACATATCGTTATCTCTGTGAATGCTCTTCCTCCTCCTCCTCCTCTTCCTCCTCCTCCTCTTCCTCCAGCTCACTCGCGGTGTCGTCCATCCTCATCCTCACTCTAATCCCTCCATCTCTTGTCATCTCTTTCCTCCCGTCTCCTCGGCTTCTCACGTGTGTTGAGCATCCATGAGCCTCATCGGAGCAGCAGAGGTCACGCTGACCCCGCAGACACGCAGGAAGAATACAGGTGCGTTTCTAAGAAGACGAACACACAAGTAAAACAACAACAACAACAACAACAACAACAGACATCATTAAAGGAGTTATAGTCATTACAGCACGAGCCGGTAAAGAAGAGGAAGAATGAAGATTTGTGCAAAAAGAAAAACATCCGTTAGTTAAAAAGAAGAAAGACAGAAGCAGATGTTTGTGTTGATGTTTGTGTTGATTGTTGTTATGTTTGTGTTGATGGTTGTTATGTTTGTGTTGATGGTTGTGGTGATGGTTGTTATATTTGTGTTGATGGTTGTGTTGATGGTTGTGGTGATGGTTGTTATGTTTGTGTTGATGGTTGTTATGTTTGTGATGATGGTTGTGGTGATGGTTGTGTTGACGGTTGTTATGGTTGTGGTGATGGTTGTGGTGATGGTTGTTATGTTTGTGTTGATGGTTGTGTTGATGGTTGTGGTGATGGTTGTGATGCTTGTGTTGATGCTTGTGTTGATGGTTGTGGTGATGGTTGTGGTGATGGTTGTTATGTTTGTGATGATGGTTGTGGTGATGGTTGTGTTGACGGTTGTTATGGTTGTGGTGATGGTTGTTATGGTTGTGGTGATGGTTGTGGTGATGGTTGTTATGTTTGTGTTGATGGTTGTGGTGATGGTTGTGATGGTTGTGTTGATGGTTGTGTTGATGGTTGTGGTGATGGTTGTTATGTTTGTGATGATGGTTGTGGTGATGGTTGTGTTGACGGTTGTTATGGTTGTGGTGATGGTTGTGGTGATGGTTGTTATGGTTGTGGTGATGGTTGTGTTGATGGTTGTTATGTTTGTGTTGATGTTTGTGTTGATGGTTGTTATGGTTGTGGTGATGGTTGTGTTGATGGTTGTGGTGATGGTTGTTATGGTTGTGATGCTTGTGTTGATGGTTGTGGTGATGGTTGTTATGGTTGTGGTGATGGTTGTGGTGATGGTTGTGATGGTGGTTGTGGTGTTGGTTGTTATGCTTGTGGTGATGGTTGTGGTGATGGTTGTGGTGATGGTTGTTATGTTTGTGTTGATGGTTGTGTTGATGGTTGTGGTGATGGTTGTGATGCTTGTGTTGATGCTTGTGTTGATGGTTGTGGTGATGGTTGTGGTGATGGTTGTTATGTTTGTGATGATGGTTGTGGTGATGGTTGTGTTGACGGTTGTTATGGTTGTGGTGATGGTTGTGGTGATGGTTGTTATGTTTGTGTTGATGGTTGTGTTGATGGTTGTGGTGATGGTTGTGATGCTTGTGTTGATGGTTGTGTTGATGGTTGTGTTGATGGTTGTGGTGATGGTTGTTATGTTTGTGATGATGGTTGTGGTGATGGTTGTGTTGACGGTTGTTATGGTTGTGGTGATGGTTGTGGTGATGGTTGTTATGGTTGTGGTGATGGTTGTGTTGATGGTTGTTATGTTTGTGTTGATGTTTGTGTTGATGGTTGTTATGGTTGTGGTGATGGTTGTGTTGATGGTTGTGGTGATGGTTGTTATGGTTGTGATGCTTGTGTTGATGGTTGTGGTGATGGTTGTTATGGTTGTGGTGATGGTTGTGGTGATGGTTGTGATGGTGGTTGTGGTGTTGGTTGTTATGCTTGTGGTGATGGTTGTGGTGATGGTTGTTATGCTTGTGGTGATGGTTGTGATGCTTGTGGTGATGCTTGTGGTGTTGGTGGTTGTGGTGATGCTTGTGGTGATGGTGATGGTTGTTATGCTTGTGGTGATGGTGGTTGTGTTGGTGGTTGTGTTGGTGCTTGTGTTGGTGCTTGTGGTGATGGTGATGGTTGTTATGCTTGTGGTGATGGTGGTGTTGGTGGTTGTGTTGGTGCTTGTGTTGGTGCTTGTGTTGGTGCTTGTGGTGATGGTGATGGTTGTACTGCTTGTGGTGTTGGTGGTTGTGTTGGTGCTTGTGGTGGTGCTTGTGGTGGTGCTTGTGGTGATGGTGATGGTTGTTATGCTTGTGGTGTTGGTGGTTGTGTTGGTGGTTGTGTTGGTGCTTGTGGTGGTGCTTGTGGTGATGATGATGGTTGTTATGCTTGTGGTGATGGTGGTGGTGGTGTTGGTGGTTGTGTTGGTGCTTGTGGTGGTGCTTGTGTTGGTGCTTGTGGTGATGGTGATGGTTGTTATGCTTGTGGTGTTGGTGGTTGTGTTGGTGGTTGTGTTGGTGCTTGTGGTGGTGCTTGTGGTGATGGTGATGGTTGTTATGCTTGTGGTGATGGTGGTTGTGTTGGTGGTTGTGTTGGTGCTTGTGGTGGTGCTTGTGGTGATGGTGATGGTTGTTATGCTTGTGGTGTTGGTGGTTGTGTTGGTGGTTGTGTTGGTGCTTGTGGTGGTGCTTGTGGTGATGATGATGGTTGTTATGCTTGTGGTGATGGTGGTGGTGGTGTTGGTGGTTGTGTTGGTGCTTGTGGTGGTGCTTGTGGTGATGATGATGGTTGTTATGCTTGTGGTGATGGTGGTGTTGGTGGTGGTGTTGATGGTTGTGTTGGTGGTTGTGTTGGTGCTTGTGGTGATGATGATGGTTGTTATGCTTGTGGTGATGGTGGTGTTGGTGGTTGTGTTGATGCTTGTGTTGGTGCTTGTGTTGGTGGTTGTGTTGGTGCTTGTGGAGATGGTGATGGTTGTTATGCTTGTGGTGATGGTGGTGTTGGTGGTTGTGTTGGTGGTTGTGTTGGTGGTTGTGTTGGTGCTTGTGGTGATGGTGATGGTTGTTATGCTTGTGGTGATGAGTCATTCTACACTGAAGACATTTTCTCTCCACTTGCAGTCCTGATGGTTCAGTTTGCAGAACTTTGTTTCAGAGAGTTGAGGCAGTTTAGAAGGTTTTAAGCAGAATAATCTCCGACAGGCAGGACACACACACACAGACACACACACACACACACAGACACACACACACGGACAAGTCCACAAAGGCTGCAGCGAGACAAACTTTTAGGTCACTGAGCAGCACAGTTTGTTTATCAGTGGCTTGTCTGGGACTTTGGAGGCCGACGAATGAACCAACAAAGCCTTTTTATAGTAGCTCCACAAAAACACAATGCATTTATCCACACACACACACACACACACACACACACACACACACACACACACACACACACACACACACACACACACACACACTGCTGCAGCCTGAGACGCCCTGAGGCGCTGCAGATGTACAAAGTGGAGTTCCTCTCAGCCTCGTTGGGCTGCAGCCGGCAGACAGCAACACTTTAGTGGTGTTTACTTTGCTTTCACACCGCAGTTACAACAACGAGGACCGCCAGGCTGCTGCGGCGTGCACGTGATCTGTGCACGTGATCTGTGCACGACGCAGCGGAGAGGACGTGATCACGGAGGGAAGGTCTCCCACCGACGTGGCATACCGACTGTGCAGATCTGCAGAACCATCATGCAAAGAATACAGAAGACACACACACACACACACACACACACACACACACACACACACACACACACACACACACACACACACACACAGGAAGTTGCTGAAGCTTTCCTTTTGCCAATACACACAGATCAATAGTGGATCTTTGAGTGACTAGACTTTAAAAAGACTAAAGTCTGTTCCTTAAAGTCTGTGATGAATCTGCAGCCGATGTTTTAATAACATTTAAAAAGTGTAATGTCTGAGATTTGGCCGACGAGAAGAAAGAGAAAAGAGAACTTGGCCGGCGACACAAATCATCTCCAAATATGGTCACTTCCTGTTCATTGGTTTCATAAAATAAAAGAACTCGAGGCTTCATGACGTCAGTCCACGATCTGAGGGTCCAATGAAACGTGCTTGGTTGCATTGTGGGTAATGTAGGATCCAGCGTTTTTGGAGCTTAATGTTCACTTTATAGATCTTCTCCTGTGAGTCCCTGTTGGTGTTGGACGGGCTCAAATGGATTCATAACGGATTCATAACGTCCTGATGGAGACTTCAAAAGAATAAACGGATGACTTTAACGCCGTCTTTTGACCCTCTGACTCGTTCGGCTACGAGTACACGACCTTTAACTGGAGCAGTGGGACCAGTCAGATTGGAGGGGATTAAAGATAGTTTTCTCATATTCTGCAGAATCTTCAGTCTCAGCTCAAGTGCAAGGTGAGGAGCTGAGACACATTATTAAAAAGTGCTGCAGATTACAGCTATTGGTTCTTCTTCTCATCATTTAATTCTAATTAAATCAAACGCACGATCAATAATATGAATCATCGCGTGACAGTCGTTTTGTAACGTTGTAACTCACACTGGTTCCTGCTACTGGTTCTGCCGCTGTAGACTGGTTCTGGTTCTGCCGCTGCAGACTGGTTCTGGTTCTGCCGCTGCAGACTGGTTCCTGCTACTGGTTCTGCCGCTGCAGACTGGTTCCTACTTGCAGAGAAACGTTTCCTCCGGCCGAACTCTCGGCTGGGATAAAGAACAGAATCACAGCCGAGGAAACTCCGACCGGTCGACCTTCACCTTCAGACTTTAACGTCATCGAGGTGAAAGCATGCAGCTCGACCCGGCACACGAGGTTCATGCACAACGACTTTCCGAGCCTTTATTATTATTATTATTATTAATACCTGGTAATGTTTATTAAAGCTGGAAACTGGCTTCATGGCTGACGGAGGCGTTCCAGCGTCGTCTGTCCAGCAGCTCAGCGCTCAGGTGTGAATGTTCTGTAAACCAGAGTGTTGATGAAAAATAACACTGTGTTCGCTTCTCTGGATAGAAAGGTGTAAATAATACAGATATTTAAATCTGAAATCTTAAAATGCCAGCAGGAGACGTATAATATCAGGAAAAGTAGCAATAACACAAAGTAAAAAAACACTGTATTAACAGTAATCCTGTATTATAAACAGTAATCCTGTATTATACAAGATGAGGTAGAAGTACAGCAAAGTGTCATGGCCTCCTGCTGCACTGTGTGTTCCTGATTACACACCTCAGAATCAGAATCAGAAACTGTTTATTGCCAGGAATGTTTTCACAAACGAGGAATTTTTCGAGGCGGAAGGTGCATACATTGGACGTGGGACGTTAGACGAGACAAACAACAATCAACAATCAACGACAAGAACAGTGCAATGGGTATTAAAATAAGTGTAAGATAAGATAAAGTGCTCAGACAACAGATACGTTAATGTGAGTGTACGTTAAAGTGACATGTGTGTTTAAGTTAAAGTGTATGTTAAGTGAGATGAGTGTTTAAATATGAAGTGTGCAGAGGAGTGACCGGTAAGGAGAAAGAAAGAAGAGAAAAATAAAAATAACTGGGGGAGTCAGTCAGTGGGGGACCCGGGCTCTGTTGATGAGCCCGACTGCCGACGGGAAGAAACTGTTTGTGTGGCGTGAGGTCTTGGTCCTGATGGACCTCAGCCTCCTGCCAGAGGGGAGGGACTCGAACAGGATATGTCCAGGGTGAGAGGGGTCAGCTGCAATCTTCCTAGCTCGCCTCAGAGTCCTGGAGGCGAACAAGTCCTGGAGGGATGGCAGACTACAGCCAATCACCCTCTCAGCAGAGCGGATGATGCGCTGCAGCCTGGCCTTGTCCTTGGCAGTGGCTGCGGTGTGCCAGACGGTGATGGAGGAGCAGAGGATGGACTCAACGATGGCAGTGTAGAAGTGCACCATCATTTTCATCGGCAGGTTGAATTTCTTCAGCTGCCTCAGGAAGAACATCCTCTGCTGGGCCTTCTTGGCGATGGAGCTGATGTTCAGCTCCCACTTGAGGTCCTGGGAAATGATGGAGCCCAGGAAGAGGAAGGACTCCACAGCGTCGACGGGGGAGTCACACAGGATGAGAGGGGCGGGTGGGGCTGCGTTCTTTCTGAAGTCCACAACCATCTCCACTGTCTTCAGAGCGTTGAGCTCCAGGTCACCAGGTGGTCAGTCTCCCACCTGTAGGCGGACTCGTCCCCACCAGAGATGAGTCCAATGAGGGTGGTGTCATCCGCGAACTTCAGGAGCTTGATGGACTGGTGACTGGAGGTGCAGCTGTTGGTGTACAGCGAGAAGAGCAGAGGGGAAAGAACGCAGCCTTGGGGGGAACCGGTGCTGGTGGTCCGAGAGCCTGAGACGTGTTTCCAGCCTCACGTGCTGCTTCCTGTCAGACAGGAAGTCTGTGATCCACCTGCAGGTGGAGTCGGGCACGTGTAGCTGGGAGAACTCGTCCTGCACCAGAGACGGGATGATGGTGTTAAAGGCAGAGCTGAAGTCCACAAACAGGATCCTGGTGTAGGTTCCTGGGGAGTCCAGATGCTGGAGGATGTAGTGGAGGGCCATGTTGACAGCACCTGCTTCCTGATTACACACCTCACCTGCTTCCTGATTACACACCTCACCTGCTTCCTGATTACACACCTCACCTGCTTCCTGATTACACACCTCACCTGCTTCCTGATTACACACCTCACCTGCTTCCTGATTACACACCTCACCTGCTTCCTGATTACACACCTCACCTGCTTCCTGATTACACACCTCACCTGCTTCCTGATTACACACCTCACCTGATCCCTGATTACACACCTCACCTGCTTCCTGATTACACACCTCACCTGATCCCTGATTACACACCTCACCTGATCCCTGATTACACACCTCACCAGCTTCCTGATTACTCTCACCTCATCCACCTCACCTGCTCAAGCTACAAACTGCCTTCAATCCACTGATCCCCCTGCAGTAACCCCGCCTGGACCCCCCCGCCTGGACCCCACCGCCTCACCCAATGAAGCATATATTTTATTAAACAATCATTAAATGTTCTGTATTTAAAATCTTAATCTAGAAAGATTAATAATAGCTGTCATAATTAAAGTATAGCGTGAGTAGAAATACCTCAGTAAAGTACAAGTACCTCAAAGTTGGATTTAAATGGAGTAAATGTACTTTGGGACTATTAACCACTAAATACTTTGATACAGTAGTTCTCTGCTTTCAGTAAGACGTATTCAGATTATTTACTTAAGTGAAGTACTAATACAACCATTTAGAAATACTCCCTTACAAATTAAAGTATTGCATTAAAAAGTACAGGAATAAATTCACAAAGCAGAAAAGATGATTGAATTGTTTTATTTGTCTACAAACAGTGCTCATGTGAAAATACAGTCAGTTGAGTACAAATGTATTTTTTAGGCTTTAATAGTCAAAATGAAAAGCTCAGTTTGACTTGTCAGCATTTCTTTGCAGCTCCTGAAGCTTTCAGCCTGTGAAGAGCAAAGACAAGAGGGTCAGAACAGAGAGGATGCTGGGAAAAAACAGAGGTGCATGCAGCCAGACATCCTGTTCAGGTCTGGGCCGGTCCCATCAAACACCTCAGGACCAGTACTGAGGGGACTGGGACTCAGATGTCTCTCAGAGAACTCGACTTCTCATTTGGGAGAAACGGATGTTTTACAACCTTCATAACCATAAAACATAATTAACGACGACTTCTTGTAGTTTCAGTTGTTGCAATCGCATTCAACATCTGCTAATAGGCACTAAACACACACAACAGAGCAGAGGCTGCTGGGAAAACCAGCAGTGCTGCAGGTAGTTGGTCATAAACCAAAGTATAAACATGTTGATGATTCTGATCAGAACATGAAGCAAACGTCACGGAAATCCATCCGATGGTTGTTGAGATATTTCAATATAAACTGCACATGTCCGCCTCATGGTGGCGCTACAGGAAAAGTCAGAGGATCGCCAAAGTTATCGGATTTTATCCTCTGTGGAACACGAACGAAGAGATCCTGAACAATCCATCCCATAGTTAAAATACTAAAAATGTCCTCCTCATGGTGGCGTGAAGTATTGCATCTTGTGTTTGGATGCTTTAAAAAAAAAAAAATCTATTTTAGTTTTTAAGATGGATTCTTTTGGGGAATTGAGCTCTGATCTAAAGACAAACTAAACTAAAGCCACCATGTGTTGAATTCTTAATAATATATGTAGAATGTAGAAGTCCGGCCAAGAACCATTCGCTTCTGCAGAACCCACGAAGAAAGGCTGGTTCAAGGGTCGTTTGTGAGACTGTGTTCCATTGAGAACTCTTTTTTTGAAGAAAGGGGTTTTAAAGGGTTCTTCGTAGAACTAAAGGTTCCATTAAGATTCCTTTTTTTTAAATATAGTTCTTTGAGGATTGTTGAATGCATGGGTGTAAAAAGATCCTCCCAGACCACGTACCCAAAAATGATGATTGTGAAGCATGATTGAGGAACCCTGGGTGGGTTCTAGATGAAACCCTTGGAATACATGGAGGGTTCTTGGTAGCACCCTTAGAAGGTGGAAAGGTTCTGGACAGAACCACAGAAGGGTTCTCTGTAGACCCTCGTTGGGGGGTTTTGAGTGGAACCTTTTACAGATGGTGGGTTCTAACTAAAAACACTATCTGAAAGCGTTCCAGGTGAAACCTTTATAAAAATGTTTTTACCAGGAGCCGTAATGGGGATTCTCCAACGGGGACACGCAGAAGAACCCTAGATGGTTCTAGGTAGCACCTTTTATTTCTCAGAGTGCACTCACCTCAGTCGGTCTCCTTCTTCAGGTACCTCTTCATGACTGAAGCCACGTCGCCGCCCTCGCTTCCCTCGGCCTCCAGTCTTTCCCCCTGCGGCCTCTCCACCCTGCGTCTGGACCCGCCTCCCTGGGAACTTCCCCCAGAACCCCCTGAGCTGGACGACTCGGTCTCGGAGCTCTTCCTGCCGCCGCGGGTGGACGGAGGCAGCTCCCCGAAGTGGACGCTCAGCGCCCTGCGGCCACCTCGCACCGAGCCGGCCAGGCTGCTGGTGGACCGGGCTCTCCGGATGGCGGGCAGGATGTCGGAGGCGTTGTCGTCCTGGTCCTCAACCAGGCGCCGGTTTTGGAAGACCATGGGTTCTGACCCCAGAGAGCCTTCGCCCCCGTCCTCTGCGGCGAGACTACCCAGCATGCACCGCCTCAGCGCCTGCGGGGAGCGCTGCGCCGAGGTCGTCCGGGAGCGCAGGCGTTCGTCCGGGTCCTCCTCCGGGATGCACAGGGATGGGGGACGGTGGCGAGCGGCGAGCGGCGACCCCAGGGAGGAGAGGCGCGGCAGCGAGGGCAGCGCCGCCAGGGAGTCGCTCGAGTTGAAACGAGGCAGTTTGGCCGCGGACGTCTGGGCGTCGCCGACGGAGCGAGCGCTGGCGGCGCGGGTCAAGAGCGGGGACGGTGGTTTGAGGATGCCGGGGCCAGGCCGCGGCTCCTGGAGGTCGTCGGGGACGAGGGCCGAGGCGCGCCGCCTGAGGGCCGAGGCCGCGGTCGTCTGGTAGACCGGCAGGGAGACGGCACTGCCGGCGGTGCCTTCGCCGGCATCGCCGCCGGCTCTGCGCTTACGGAGTCCGTCCAGCAGCTCGGACAGAGCGGAGGAGGACGGGGCCCGACCGGGACCTCTGGGACTCGGACCCCCGGCCTCAGACCCCCCGGCATCGGGATCCACGCAAGAGCTGCAGAAGATGAAGAGAGTCCACAAGTGATTTATTTATATTTTGCAAAGTAGATTTCCACATATGTAAAGAATCATAAATATAAAATTAAAATGATGTATAGTGTGAAAAATATTGACAAATGACAATTTTGTTGAATTCAATTAGCCATTCCATTATTGATTAATCTGCATTTTTAATGGTTTAATCAGAATCAAGTAAATTTCCACAATGAAGATAGTAACAAAAAACAAGTACTGAAAAACTAGAGAATCATAAATATGAAATAGACTATTTACAATCGAAAAATATAAATATAACGTCAGATGTCAGAGAAAAAACGCTTATCAGCAGAGAAAGTTTCTCTTTTTACTGAAACGAAAGGCATCGGTGTGTCGGGTTACCGGAAGCTGTAGGTGCTCGTGGTGTCGGCGACAGACTGGCGCCCCCCCTGGCTGCTGATGGTACTGCTGCCGTACGGGGAGCCCCCACCGCGGGAGCCTCCTCTGGGAACGCCCAACCAATGACGGATCCCCTCTCCCACGTCCTCCGTCCCGATGGAGCCGACACTGGACACCGAGTCACTGCCGAGCAAGAAGAGCGCAATTTAGCTGGTAAATCTGCACCATAGCTGCTTCATGAGCATGCAGCACATCACAGGCTGCAGCTCAACACACAGGCGATGAATCCACTGCAAGTCACAGGGTTACAGGTCAGGCTCCGCCTCCTATTGTAGACGTTCCAATCATCAAAGAGGACGTAAAGCTTGACACTTCCAACCCGAAAAAAGCAGCTTATAAAGTTTGACACATACAGACCAACAGATGCTCATGCAGCATTTTAGAAAGAAGTTGCATACGGCAGGTTTTTAGATTAATTAATGACTTTTTTTACTTCCTGTCAACCAGAGACACTACCGCTTTAGTCCATAGGGGGCACCAGAACCAACACTACCACTTTAGTCCACAGGGAGCGCTATAACCAACACTACCTCTTTAGTCCACAGGGGGCGCCAGAACCAACACTACCTCTTTAGTCCACAGGGGGCACTAGAACCAACACTACCTCTTTAGTCCACAGGGGGAACCAGAACCAACACTACCTCTTTAGTCCACAGGGGGCGACAGAACCAACACTACCTCTTTAGTCCACAGGGGGCACCAGAACCAACACTACCTCTTTAGTCCACAGGGGGCGACAGAACCAACACTACCTCTTTAGTCCACAGGGGACGACAGAACCAACACTACCTCTTTAGTCCACAGGGGGCGCTAGAACCAACACTACCTCTTTAGTCCACAGGGGGAACCAGAACCAACACTACCTCTTTAGTCCACAGGGGGCGACAGAACCAACACTACCTCTTTAGTCCACAGGGGGCACCAGAACCAACACTACCTCTTTAGTCCACAGGGGGCGACAGAACCAACACTACCTCTTTAGTCCACAGGGGGCACTAGAACCACCACCACATGAAAGCTCCTCGTAGAACTTTAAAGGTTAGATGATGTTAGACGTTGCAGCAGAGGCTCATGGACGTTAGTTTCATGCACGCAGACATTCTCATTTGAATCTCCTTAAAGGATTTTTTTTTTTTACTTTTGTCCATCATTTCCTCAGTTTTCCTTCAGGAAAAATTCTAACGACGCAAACTTTAAGTAGCTTTGAGAAAGACGTTTTCCAAAAGGAGGAACCTGCTTGTCCAAGTCCACGTCGAGTAAAATAAAACATAACATCAAGGCTAAAGGTTTATTCTGTAGAGCCAGACACGCTGTTCATTTGCTCCAAAACCAGTAAATACAAATATAAACATTTAATACCTTTTGCTTAAAATTAGCTTGACAGTTGAAAGTAGAATTCATGAACAGACATCCTCTCATTGTAAACAGAGAGATAACATCCACATCTTTTATTCCACTGAAGACGAGTGGAACGTGTCCGTCGTCACCGGCGCGTTCTCAGATCTCGACCGCTCCTCAGGGGAGATGGTTTTATCAGAACTGATAGACATGACGGCCAAAACAGAGAGGAACGATCCTTTATGAGGTCAAGTTACCTTTCACATTTATGTTCCACGCACACGCACACACACACACCCACACACACACACACACACACGTGGGGTTCTTACAGCTCTTTCCTTCGAGTCATGGACTCCGCAGCGGTCTGAGCGCTGCAGCGAGGGCAGAGTGACAGGTGAGTTCACGCAAACACACCTGATGGTTTAAAGGCAGAGGAGGAGGCCGTAAGCCCCGCCCCCCTCGGTGAAGCCGCCTACCTGTCATCGTCGCTCTCGTCGCTGGACTCCACCTCCTCCAGGGCGGCCTGCAGGTCCACGATGCGGCGGATGGACGTCTCCAGGTCGGCCTGCAGCGTCTGTCTGACGGCGTTGAGCTCCTCCACCTGCATCTCCTGCAAGACAAGCGTGAGGGCAAAGGATGTGGGGTGACGCAAAGATGACGCCGGTCACCTTCAACCAGACTGTCAAGAGGAAGTGGACGTCGCCATCTTTGTTTTTGCAGCAACTGAACAGGAAGTGACCATATATGGACTGAGGAGGAGCGACGTAGAGACCTGTCAATCACCTTTAGCCCCGCCCTAAAGCATTCCCTGCTTTATGGTCTGTTTGACTCTAAATGACCATAATTTACTAAATGAACATCATGCTGTATTGAAGAAGACTTGAAACTAGAGATTGAGACATAAACTCATGTTTACAATGTTTACTGAGGGAATACATCAAGAGAAGTAGAGTCATTTATATAGACTTCTATACAACCAGAGGAGTCGCCCCCTGGTGGTCAGGAGAGAGAATGCAGCTTTAACACAGGAAGCTTGGCTTCACTTCCCCTTTAACGAGCCACCTTCTACCCGGCAACCTGTAAAGACCCTGAGGTCCAATCAGCTGCAGCTATGACCTTCATTCTTTCCAATATTACATCATCAGTCCTCCGGCCGTTACATACGCACACTGACATTGAGAGAATAGAGTTATTGATTCATCTCGTCTGCTTTTTATCTCTTTTTTTTGCGGTTGTTCTGTCTCTTTAGCATCCTGTCACACACACACACACACACACACACACACACACACACACACACACACACACACAAGCTTCTAGGCTTTCAAAGTTATTGGCTTTGTTGCCTTTGAGGAGACGGGTGTTGGTGCAGTGGTTGTCATGGAGACACATAACCATGTATGAGGGTGTGTGTGTGTGTGTGTGTGTGTGTGTGTGTGTGTGTGTGTGTGTGTGTGTGTGTGTGTGTGTGTGTCCATAACCTTGAAGAGACAATGAGGATTAATCACAGTCAGAGAGAGAAAGCAGGATGAGGGAGAGATGACGTTAAGAACGGTGGTGAGGAGGAGGAGAGTGTGTGTGTGTGTGTGTGTGTGTGTGTGTGTGTGTGTGTGTGTGTGTGTGTGTGTGTGTTGCTTGCTTTGTGCTAATAACTGAATAATTATGGAAGCTCCTTCTCTTCAGAGGTCACAAAGAAATCTTCCGTGAACGAGAACAAGAACACAACGCAGAAAGTATAAATATGTTTGATGTATTTCATAATCTATTTACTGACTTTATGTTCCTTAATGGACTCCTAAAACACAGAAAACAAGGATTAGAAGGTATAACGCTCACATCCAGGAAGATGGTGATTACTGAACAGGCAACAGACCTGAGGGCCACACTATGAGGGCCCCTCACCTGAGACTGTCCCTTAAAGAGACAGTACCGACCAGGAAGAGACCAGAACAACTCATACTCACGTGAAATCACAGCAGATTAATTACAGGAACGTTATGATGAAGTGAACGCGCTCAGTGAGGTTCTGGGGTCCATTCTGTCACCACAGCCTGTTTTCCCAAAATATGAATTATTAAAATAATCTCTGAAACAAGTGAAGGCGTTCCCAGCAGGAAGCCGCTGATCAAACTGCTGCAGGAAGGAAAGAGATGCTTTCTAACGTTCCAGATAACTCACCAGCTGCTGTCGAGAAGCTGTAGAAGAGAGGAAGAGTTTCTCTACCAGGCTGTTTTTATTTTAAATGTTGGAAGAGAATATCGAGTGATGCGTTTATATTTAGCTGATCGGTCTGATGTATTCCCTCAGTAAACATTGTAAACATGAGTTTATGTCTCAATCTCTCGCTTCAAGTCTTCTTCAATACAGCATGATGTTCATTTAGTAAATTATGGTCATTTAGAGTCAAACAGACCATAAAGCAGGGGACGCTTTAGGGCGGGGCTACAAGGTGATTGACAGGTCGACAGCAGAGACGTCTCTACAAGTTTCAAGTGTGAAGTAAAACGCTAACGTTAGGAAATAAAGGTCACATGACTTTTCTCATAGACTTCTGTACAACCAGAGGAGTCGCCCCCTGGTGGTCAGGAGAGAGAATGCAGCTTTAACACATGAAGCATAGACTTCTATACAACCAGAGGAGTCACCCCCTGGTGGTCAGGAGAGAGAATGCAGCTTTAACACATGAGTTATAGACTTCTGATGTTTGGGAGAATATGGGAGCACACTGACAACATTAAATTAAAAACAGCCACAGACAGCAGCAGCTTGCTGGTCTCTGGTTCTGTATATAACCAGCCGTGGTTCTGTGGTTCCGTACAGAACCAGCCGTGGTTCTGTGGTTCCGTACAGAACCAGCCGTGGTTCTGTGGTTCCGTACCAGCTCCATGCGCCTGCGGCCGCTGTCCTGCTCCCTCTGGACCAGCTCCTCCATCTCCAGCCTCATGTCCTGCAGGCGCTGCAGGTAGTACCGGGCGTTCTCTCTCTCCCGGGCCTCGGTCTGGGCGCTCTGCTCTAGCTCCGCCCCCAGACGCACCACGCTGTCCCTCAGGCGCAGAACCAGAACCTGCAACCACAGGGAGAATGAGTCAGAGCAGAGGCACGCAGAGTCAAACACGCTTTTGAGGAAATGTCACCATTTTAAAGCTTCGTTTTGGCCGCGTTAGTCGCACAGGATGTGTTCAAGGACCGTAGGAAAGATGATAATCTGGCGATAATGATGGTTATTACATTCAAATCAAAGCAGCTGGGTGGTCAGAGCGGAGGCCATTTTTACATGTAGCTTCCCCAACTGCTGAATCCACTAAACAGACTTTAGTCAAGTCCAACAATAACAACTACAACCAGCAGTGGAGAATTATTTTTCAATAGCTGGGTTTCAACCAGTCGGGCCGTTGCTTTGCATATTTACAACATATGTAGAGTTCAAACACTTTGCACTGAACTGTCCAGATTAGGTCCTGAACACATCAACAACCCTCTCAAGTACACACAGACGTAGGTAAAGAAAGGTTTGAGGGGTTTTAGTTTCTCTTTAAATAAAGAAACTCCCCAGGTGTATGATGGTGTGATGCATCATGGGGGATTGAGACGTGGCCTCACCTCAAACCTCTTGACTTGCCCTCTCTGAAACTCCAGCTTGTTCTCCAGGTCACACACTCGCGCCTCCTGTTTGCTGACGATGCTGCGCCCCACGGTGGACGCCTCCAGGAACTGCACCCTGGACACGCTCTGCTGGAGCTGCATGGGGGGATCAGTGGTGAAGATCTGCCACGAGGAGGCAAAGGATGAATCCAGTGCAGCAGCATGAGCTCACCTCCTCCTGCAGGGTCTGCCTCTGCTTCTGGGCTTCCTCCAGCTCCGCCTGCAGCTCTCTGATCTGAGTGATGTCACTGGACGACTGAACGAGGAGGAAGAGTGTCATTTTCAACGATAAAGACAAAACAAAGTGATGGATGGAAAGCCAGGAGGCCCGACTGGAGGCGGCACCTGAGCGATGAGCGCCTTGTGCTTCTTCATGAGCTCGTTGAGGTCTTCCTGGTCCTCCTCCAGCCGCTTCAGCAGGTCCAGCTTCTCCCGCTGCAGCAGAGCCAGCTGCTCGTCCACCTGCAGGCACAGGTACAGAGGTCAGGGGGTGGGCTGTACGGAGGCCGAACGAGAGACCGAACGGAGGCTGAACGGAGACCGCATGAGGCCGAACGGAGACCAGACGAGAGGCCGAACGGAGACGATATGAGACGCCGAACGGAGACCGCCATACAGGAGGCCGAACGGAGACGATACGAGAGGCCGAACGGAGACCAGACGAGAGGCCGAACGGAGGCCGAACGGAGACGATATGAGAGGCCGAACGGAGACCACCATACAGGAGGCCGAACGGAGACCGTACGAGAGGCCGAACGGAGACGATACGAGAGGCCGAACGGAGACCGTACGAGAGGCCGAACGGAGACGATACGAGAGGCCGAACGGAGACCAGACGAGAGGCCGAACGGAGACGATACGAGAGGCCGAACGGAGACCGTACGAGAGGCCGAACGGAGACGATATGAGAGGCCGAACGGAGACCGTACGAGAGGCCGAACGGAGACGATACGAGAGGCCGAACGGAGACCGTACGAGAGGCCGAACGGAGACGATACGAGAGGCCGAACGGAGACCGTACGAGAGGCCGAACGGAGACGATACGAGAGGCCGAACGGAGACCAGACGAGAGGCCGAACGGAGACGATATGAGAGGCCGAACGGAGACCGCCATACAGGAGGCCAAACGGAGACCGCACGGAGGCCGAACGGAGACGATACGAGAGGCCGAACGGAGACGATACGAGAGGGCGAACGGAGACCAGACGAGAGGCCGAACGGAGACCAGACGAGAGGCCGAACGGAGACGATATGAGAGGCCGAACGGAGACCGCCATACAGGAGGCCAAACGGAGACCGCACGGAGGCCGAACGGAGACGATACGAGAGGCCGAACGGAGACGATACGAGAGGGCGAACGGAGACCAGACGAGAGGCCGAACGGAGACCAGACGAGAGGCCGAACGGAGACGATATGAGAGGCCGAACGGAGACCAGACGAGAGGCCGAACGGAGACGATACGAGAGGCCGAACGGAGACCAGACGAGAGGCCGAACGGAGAAGATCCAAGAGGCCGAACGGAGACCGTACGAGAGGACGAACGGAGACGATACGAGAGGCCGAACGGAGACCGTACGAGAGGCGTAGAGGTTCAATAAGCTCACGGATCAGAGGCACGAGAGAGAAAAAAGAGAGTGAACATGAGATTTTAGATCTCTAATAATAATTATTGATCATTGATGATCCATATTAACAGATATAGATCCCTTTGATGTTTGGTTTTAGCAGCTGCTCGACAAGGATTCAGACTTTTTAATTGTTGTGATCATCAGTAAACCATCAAAAATACTAAATGTTGTACTTTTACTTTAATAAAGTAATTTGCAGTGTTTTATTTCCTTCATACAAACACACAATTCAAATGACAAGAAAATAAAAACAAATCTTATTATATTTCTATGTTCATGGTTAAAGATTTAAATACGTGTTTTCATAGTATTTTGTGTGTTATGTCCTCATCCTGCTTTGGATGAGGACATTATGTCCGAATAATGTAAATAATGTGAATTGTTTTTGTGTTACAAATGAGAAGATCCCGTGTTCAATACTCAAGCACCCGATCATAGTTTTTTATGACATCACTTCCTGTCTGCACGCTCACCACACTCTTCAGCTTGCAGATGTTTTCCAGCTCAATCTGAGAGTTCTCCAGCTCCTGAGAGAGCGTCGCCTGAACGCTCTCCGCCTCCAGCCGCCTCGCGTCGCTCTCCTCCAGCTGAGGGAGAGAGAGAGTTGCATGAAGGCTTCTCAGACTGAGACAGGTGAGACAGGTGAAACAGGTGAAACAGGTGAAACAGGTGAGCGTCTACCTGGCAGTGCAGGCGCTCCACCTGCTCCCGGCTGCCGGCGGGGAGGTGCTGCCCCGGACCGTCCACGGTGGAGAGCAGCAGCTGGGCGTCGGCCAGCAGGGCGTGAGTCCTCTTCAGGTCTCTCCTCAGCTTCTTCTCCACGTCGAAGTCTCTGTGGCCCACCTGCGGGACCAGAACCTCGGGTTGAACCCAGAACCAGAACGGGAGCGAAGGGATGTTCTGCTGCAGACGTGTTTTATCCTAAAATAATCTATATCAGTTTAAGTGTTCGCTATATTTAGACTATTTTCACCTCTTTACCTTTCTGACATATAGAAGTATAGAAGTCTATGCTTCATGTGTTAAAGCTGCATTCTCTCTCCTGACCACCAGGGGGAGACTCCTCTGGTTGTATAGAAGTCTATGCTTCATGTGTTAAAGCTGCATTCTCTCTCCTGACCACTAGGGGGTGACTCCTCTGGTTGTATAGAAGTCTATGCTTCATGTGTTAAAGCTGCATTCTCTCTCCTGACCACCAGGGGGTGACTCCTCTGGTTGTATAGAAGTCTATGCTTCATGTGTTAAAGCTGCAGATAACAGCTTCAGCTCCCGTCAGAAAGGTAAAGAGGTGAACATATTATAAATATAGTGAACACTTAAACTGATATTGATTCTTTTAATGTGTGTGTGTGTGTGTGTGTGTGTGTGTAGGTGTGTGTGTGTGTGTGTGTGTGTGTGTACCTGGTCACACAGCGTTGCTATGAGTCCTTCCAAGTCGTGCTTCTCGTGAATCACCATCTGCTTCTCCTCGTACTCCTGCTCCAACTGCATCTCCAACTGCCTCAGCTGCACACACACACACACACACACACACACACACACACACACACACACACACACACACACACACACACACACACACACACACACACACACAAATCAATAGACGAAAGAGCTTTTATCGTCCCCGACAGGAAGCGTTCCCTGGAGCAGGTTGTGTAACGATAAGTGAGAAAACATGGCCGTCTGTGGAAGAACATTACAGAATAAACGACAATCTGCTGCATAAATCAGTTCCGTAGTTTTAAGTTCTGCCGGAGGAAGAAAGTACTTTTACTCAATTAATACTTCTACTCTACAACATACAGATTTAAGAAGGACCACAAAGAGACACAAAACAGCCGCAAAGAGACACACAACAACCACACAGAGACACACAACAGGACAAAGGGCTGAACAACCATGCAGTCTGTGGTGTGATGTAATGCCGGCTGGTTGCATAACATAAAAGATAAATAAATAACTCAGTGGATCATTCAGTGAAAAGATTATTTTTTTTTTTACTTCTTTTATTCGAGGAAGGACGTTTCAGAAAAGATCCGTCTGCACACAAACTACACAAACTACACAAACTACACAATGCTGCTCTCTTGCTTAACTCAGTGATGGAGAATTCATTCTGAACGTGATTTTATTCTTTATATATTTGCAGAATGTTGAGGTCTCAATGTTCAAACTCCTGAATCATAACAAAGAGCAGCTTCATGTTGTATTTTATATTATTATTTAGTTATTTTATTGTGTATCAATAAAGTTGCAAATGACCTCATTGTGTGTTTGCAGTCAAACCAGATGGAATAAGCAGTTCTATTGAATTGTGGTATGAGTCTATACATCATGTGTGACTGGCAGCAGCATAATCTACATCTGTCTGTGAACAGTTATGTAACACACATTAAATATATTAATAATGGATATTTATGAGGCTGCAACAATAAGATATTTGGGAGTTTTTGCATTAATAATAACAAAAAGTTTGTTGAAATAGTTGAAAATTATATTTCCCATCAGTCGTTGAGTTTTGTGGTAAACGTGAATTTAAAAAGTAACTAAAGCTGTCAGCTAGTCAGAGACATGAGAGGAAAATACTCAGGTACAAGTACCTCACATGTGTACTTTAGTACCTCACATGTGTACTTTAGTACCTCACATGTGTACTTTAGTACCTCACGTGTACTTTAGTACCTCACATGTGTACTTTAGTTTGTCCTGGCCTTGAGCTATGAATATATGAATGAATGACCTACTCGTCTCTGAGAGGACTTGTGGACGTATGAATATATGAATGAATGACGTATTCGTCTCTGAGAGGACTTGTGGACGTATGAATATATGAATGAATGACCTACTCGTCTCTGAGAGGACTTGTGGATGTATTAATATATGAATGAATGACGTATTCGTCTCTGAGAGGACTTGTGGACGTATGAATATATGAATGAATGACCTACTCGTCTCTGAGAGGACTTGTGGACGTATGAATATATGAATGAATGACGTATTTGTCTCTGAGAGGACTTGTGGACGTATTAATATATGAATGAATGACCTACTCGTCTCTGAGAGGACTTGTGGACGTATGAATATATGAATGAATGACGTACTCGTCTCTGAGAGGACTTGTGGACGTATGAATATATGAATGAATGACGTATTTGTCTCTGAGAGGACTTGTGGACGTATTAATATATGAATGAATGACCTACTCGTCTCTGAGAGGACTTGTGGACGTATTAATATATGAATGAATGACCTACTCGTCTCTGAGAGGACTTGTGGACGTATGAATATATGAATGAATGACCTACTCGTCTCTGAGAGGACTTGTGGACGTATGAATATATGAATGAATGACGTACTCGTCTCTGAGAGGACTTGTGGACGTATGAATATATGAATGAATGACGTACTCGTCTCTGAGAGGACTTGTGGACGTATGAATATATGAATGAATGACCTACTCGTCTCTGAGAGGACTTGTGGACGTATGAATATATGAATGAATGACCTACTCGTCTCTGAGAGGACTTGTGGACGTATGAATATATGAATGAATGACGTATTTGTCTCTGAGAGGACTTGTGGACGTATTAATATATGAATGAATGACCTACTCGTCTCTGAGAGGACTTGTGGACGTATGAATATATGAATGAATGACCTACTCGTCTCTGAGAGGACTTGTGGACGTATGAATATATGAATGAATGACGTACTCGTCTCTGAGAGGACTTGTGGACGTATTAATATATGAATGAATGACCTACTCGTCTCTGAGAGGACTTGTGGACGTATGAATATATGAATGAATGACGTACTCGTCTCTGAGAGGACTTGTGGACGTATGAATATATGAATGAATGACGTACTCGTCTCTGAGAGGACTTGTGGACGTATGAATATATGAATGAATGACGTACTCGTCTCTGAGAGGACTTGTGGACGTATTAATATATGAATGAATGACCTACTCGTCTCTGAGAGGACTTGTGGACGTATGAATATATGAATGAATGACGTACTCGTCTCTCAGAGGACTTGTGGACGTATTAATATATGAATGAATGACGTACTCGTCTCTGAGAGGACTTGTGGACGTATGAATATATGAATGAATGACGTACTCGTCTCTGAGAGGACTTGTGGACGTATGAATATATGAATGAATGACGTATTTGTCTCTGAGAGGACTTGTGGACGTATTAATATATGAATGAATGACCTACTCGTCTCTGAGAGGACTTGTGGACGTATGAATATATGAATGAATGACGTACTCGTCTCTGAGAGGACTTGTGGACGTATGAATATATGAATGAATGACCTACTCGTCTCTGAGAGGACTTGTGGACGTATGAATATATGAATGAATGACCTACTCGTCTCTGAGAGGACTTGTGGACGTATTAATATATGAATGAATGACGTACTCGTCTCTGAGAGGACTTGTGGACGTATTAATATATGAATGAATGACGTACTCGTCTCTGAGAGGACTTG
>JBAMJR010000601.1:27500-50000 GCA_038501785.1 Myoxocephalus aenaeus
GGTGAGGGAGACAGGTCTTTATGGTGAGGGAGACAGGTCTCTATGGTGAGGGAGACAGGTCGTTAAGTTGAGGGGAGACAGGTCTTTAAGGTGAGGGAGACAGGTCTTTATGGTTATGAGTGTTTTATCAGTAATTAACTGATCGTGAGCTTCACCTGTCAGGTTAATATATGATCAGGTAAAGACCTTGTGTCAATGTTGTCACATGAATCACCTGACAGACCTCCTGGTCTTTACCTGAGACCTCCTGGTCTTTACCTGAGACCTCCTGGTCTTTACCTGGGGCCTCCTGGTCTTTACCTGAGGCCTCCTGGTCTTTACCTGAGACCTCCTGGTCTTTACCTGAGGCCTCATGGTCTTTACCTGAGACCTCCTGGTCTTTACCTGAGGCCTCCTGGTCTTTACCTGAGACCCTTTAGGACCCTCCTGGTCTTTACCTGAGGCCTCATGGTCTTTACCTGAGGCCTCCTGGTCTTTACCTGAGACCCTTTAGGACCCTCCTGGTCTTTACCTGAGGCCTCATGGTCTTTACCTGGGGCCTCCTGGTCTTTACCTGGGGCCTCCTGGTCTTTACCTGAGACCTCCTGGTCTTTACCTGAGGCCTCCTGGTCTTTACCTGAGGCCTCCTGGTCTTTACCTGGAGCCTCCTGGTCTTTACCTGAGGCCTCCTGGTCTTTACCTGAGGCCTCCTGGTCTTTACCTGAGGCCTCCTGGTCTTTACCTGAGGCCTCCTGGTCTTTACCTGAGGCCTCCTGGTCTTTACCTGGAGCCTCCTGGTCTTTACTTGAGGCCTCCTGGTCTTTACCTGAGGCCTCCTGGTCTTTACTTGAGGCCTCCTGGTCTTTACCTGGAGCCTCCTGGTCTTTACCTGGAGCCTCCTGGTCTTTACCTGAGGCCGGTCCTCGTTGACTCTCCGCCATCTGAGCGTTCTGCTTCTGCTCCTCTAGCTGCTTCTCCAGGACGTCCAAGCTGACTTTACTCTGGTCCAGACGAGCCTGAAGAGAGACACAGAAGGTCTTAAGAGTCCTGAACCCTGTCCTCCAGGTCTTACATAGTCCTGAACCCTGTCCTCCAGGTCTTATAGAGTCCTGAACCCTGTCCTCCAGGTCTTATAGAGTCCTGAACCCTGTCCTCCAGGTCTTATAGAGTCCTGAACCCTGTCCTCCAGGTCTTAAGAGAGTCCTGAACCCTGTCCTCCAGGTCTTATAGATTCCTGAACCCTGTCCTCCAGGTCTTAGAGAGTCCTGAACCCTGTCCTCCAGGTCTTATAGAGTCCTGAACCCTGTCCTCCAGGTCTTACATAGTCCTGAACCCTGTCCTCCAGGTCTTATAGAGTCCTGAACCCTGTCCTCCAGGTCTTATAGAGTCCTGAACCCTGTTCTCCAGGTCTTACATAGCCCTGAACCCTGTCCTCCAGGTCTTAAGAGAGTCCTGAACCCTGTCCTCCAGGTCTTAACGAGTCCTGAACCCTGTCCTCCAGGTCTTAGAGAGTCCTGAACCCTGTCCTCCAGGTCTTAACGAGTCCTGAACCCTGTCCTCCAGGTCTTAGAGAGTCCTGAACCCTGTCCTCCAGGTCTTATAGAGTCCTGAACCCTGTCCTCCAGGTCTTACATAGTCCTGAACCCTGTCCTCCAGGTCTTATAGAGTCCTGAACCCTGTCCTCCAGGTCTTATAGAGTCCTGAACCCTGTCCTCCAGGTCTTACATAGTCCTGAACCCTGTCCTCCAGGTCTTATAGAGTCCTGAACCCTGTCATCCAGGTCTTATAGAGTCCTGAACCCTGTCCTCCAGGTCTTAGAGAGTCCTGAACCCTGTCCTCCAGGTCTTATAGAGTCCTGAACCCTGTCCTCCAGGTCTTATAGAGTCCTGAACCCTGTCCTCTAGGTCTTATAGAGTCCTGAACCCTGTCCTCCAGGTCTTAGAGAGTCCTGAACCCTGTCCTCCAGGTCTTATAGAGTCCTGAACCCTGTCCTCCAGGTCTTAGAGAGTCCTGAACCCTGTCCTCCAGGTCTTAAGAGAGTCCTGAACCCTGTCCTCCAGGACTTAGAGAGTCCTGAACCCTGTCCTCCAGGTCTTATAGAGTCCTGAACCCTGTCCTCCAGGTCTTATAGAGTCCTGAACCCTGTCCTCCAGGTCTTAGAGAGTCCTGAACCCTGTCCTCCAGGTCTTAAGAGAGTCCTGAACCCTGTCCTCCAGGTCTTAGAGAGTCCTGAACCCTGTCCTCCAGGTCTTATAGAGTCCTGAACCCTGTCCTCCAGGTCTTATAGAGTCCTGAACCCTGTCCTCCAGGTCTTATAGAGTCCTGAACCCTGTCCTCCAGGTCTTATAGAGTCCTGAACCCTGTCCTCCAGGTCTTTACCTGCAGGTCTTTGTTCTCCCGGCTGAGCCGGACTCTCTCGGCTCGCTCCACGTCCAGAGCCTGACCCACCGCATCGCCACGGAAACGCTCATCGCTGAGCTCAGAGGTCACGGCCGTAACCTACACACACACACACACACACACACACACACACACACACATACACACACACACACACACACACACACACACACACACACACACACACACGCACACACACACACACGCACACACACACACACACACGCACACACACACACACGCACACACACACACACACACACACACACACACACCAATAAAGAGTTTTATCTTCGTATAAACCTCTGTGGTCTTCTAAGGATAACATGAGCAGTGTGTGTGTGTGTGTGTGTGTGTGTGTGTGTGTGTGTGTGTGTGTGTGTGTGTGTGTGTGTGTGTGTGTGTGTGTGTGTGTGTGTGTGTGTGTGTGTGTTGCAGCACCTTGGTCTCCAGGACGTCTGCAGTCTGCCTCAACTCGTTTCTCTCCCTCTCTGATTTCTGCAGGCGTCGTCTCAGAGCAGATATCTCATCCTGATGAGGAGGAGGAGAAGAAGAAGAAGAAGAAGAAGAAGAAGAAGAAGAAGAAGAAGAAGAAGAAGAAGAAGAAGAAGAAGAAGAAGAAAATACTCCACTAAGTACAATCACCGTACTGTTATGATGTTGGTGTGTTTTGTGTTCCTGTTTTATTTTGAAGGTCCTTGCCTCGTGTGTCCTCTGTTCCCTGCACTTCCTGCCCTCTGACGGTCTGATTGTCTGCTAATTGTTTCCTGCTGCGTCTCATCCCCTGTGTATTCAGCCCCTGTTAGTCTTGAGCCCCAGGGTGGGATCGTACTGAGTGTTATGTGAGTAGACGGGTTTGTGCTCCTTGTTCCTGTCCGTTTGTTTGATTCCTGTTTGTGTTCTTCGACCTTTTCCCTCTCGGCCTGTTGGAGGCTTGTCCTTACTCTTAGTAAATAAATATGCTTTTTGAACTGTTGCTCTGGCGATTGGGTCCTTTTTTGTACCCCGTAACACTTACTGAAAGTAAAAGTAGTGATTGATCAGTAAAATGTTTCACCATCATATCTGCTGCTTTAATGTTGAATGTTTATAAACATCAATGCATCATATTCTGTAAGATCATGTTTGTAGCGTCTCAGAACCTCGTATCTCTAAAAACATACTGTGTGTGTGTGTGTGTGTGTGTGTGTGTGTGTGTGTGTGTGTGTGTGTGTGTGTGTGTGTGTGTGTGTGTGTGTACCTCTTTATCCCGGAGACGTTCGTTGTCCATGTTGACGTCGAGCTGAGGACGAACTCTGCAGAAAAGTTTCCACCAGCTCCACTTAGACACGACCCAGAGCGCCCGGAGGTTACTCTGCAGAACGCGGACCGCCATCTGCTGCACCTGGAGAGACACACACACACACACACACACACACAGTTGTCAACGTTTTTTCATTCATAAATTTTTTCCGATGACTGTCGTTCCCTGGTGGTCAGGAGAGAGAATGCAGCGTTAACACATGAAGCATAGACTTCTATACAACCAGAGGAGTCGCCCCCTGGTGGTCAGGAGAGAGAATGCAGCGTTAACACATGAAGCATAGACTTCTATACAACCAGAGGAGTCGCCCCCTGGTGGTCAGGAGAGAGAATGCAGCTTTAACACATGAAGCATAGACTTCTATACAACCAGAGGAGTCGCCCCCTGGTGGTCAGGAGAGAGAATGCAGCGTTAACACATGAAGCATAGACTTCTATACAACCAGAGGAGTCGCCCCCTGGTGGTCAGGAGAGAGAATTCAGCGTTAACACATGAAGCATAGACTTCTATACAACCAGAGGAGTCGCCCCCTGGTGGTCAGGAGAGAAAATGCAGCGTTAACACATGAAGCATAGACTTCTATACAACCAGAGGAGTCGCCCCCTGGTGGTCAGGAGAGAGAATGCAGCGTTAACACATGAAGCATAGACTTCTATACAACCAGAGGAGTCGCCCCCTGGTGGTCAGGAGAGAGAATTCAGCGTTAACACATGAAGCATAGACTTCTATACAACCAGAGGAGTCGCCCCCTGGTGGTCAGGAGAGAAAATGCAGCGTTAACACATGAAGCATAGACTTCTATACAACCAGAGGAGTCGCCCCCTGGTGGTCAGGAGAGAGAATGCAGCGTTAACACATGAAGCATAGACTTCTATACAACCAGAGGAGTCGCCCCCTGGTGGTCAGGAGAGAGAATGCAGCGTTAACACATGAAGCATAGACTTCTATACAACCAGAGGAGTCGCCCCCTGGTGGTCAGGAGAGAGAATGCAGCGTTAACACATGAAGCATAGACTTCTATACAACCAGAGGAGTCGCCCCCTGGTGGTCAGGAGAGAGAATGCAGCGTTAACACATGAAGCATAGACTTCTATACAACCAGAGGAGTCGCCCCCTGGTGGTCAGGAGAGAAAATGCAGCGTTAACACATGAAGCATAGACTTCTATACAACCAGAGGAGTCGCCCCCTGGTGGTCAGGAGAGAGAATGCAGCGTTAACACATGAAGCATAGACTTCTATACAACCAGAGGAGTCGCCCCCTGGTGGTCAGGAGAGAGAATGCAGCTTTAACACATGAAGCATAGACTTCTATACAACCAGAGGAGTCGCCCCCTGGTGGTCAGGAGAGAGAATGCAGCGTTAACACATGAAGCATAGACTTCTATACAACCAGAGGAGTCGCCCCCTGGTGGTCAGGAGAGAGAATTCAGCGTTAACACATGAAGCATAGACTTCTATACAACCAGAGGAGTCGCCCCCTGGTGGTCAGGAGAGAGAATGCAGCGTTAACACATGAAGCATAGACTTCTATACAACCAGAGGAGTCGCCCCCTGGTGGTCAGGAGAGAGAATTCAGCGTTAACACATGAAGCATAGACTTCTATACAACCAGAGGAGTCGCCCCCTGGTGGTCAGGAGAGAAAATGCAGCGTTAACACATGAAGCATAGACTTCTATACAACCAGAGGAGTCGCCCCCTGGTGGTCAGGAGAGAGAATGCAGCGTTAACACATGAAGCATAGACTTCTATACAACCAGAGGAGTCGCCCCCTGGTGGTCAGGAGAGAGAATGCAGCGTTAACACATGCAGACACTCACCTTGAGTTTGCGGTACTTCTGGCGGGCCAGGTGAGCCATGCCGGCGGCCTGCAGCTGGACCAACCAGCCGGTGACCTGCTGGTCCCTCTGCTGCTCCAGGTAGCGCAGCACGCCTCGCTTCATGAACACCTGAGAAAAGAGGAAGAGGATCCATGACCCGCGTCACAGCATCCGGATGCGACGGCCGGGTCGAGGCGAGTCCTCACCCTGCTGCGGCCCACGGCGACGCTCCTCCGGTCCAGGTCCAGCTCCACCAGCAGCTCCTCCACCGCCTGCCGGGGACAGAGCAACTCATTCAGAAGATGGCCGACAGAGTGTTTGTGAGAGCTGCTGCGACGTGCGACCTCTGACCTTTCGCTCGTCGTGGCTGACAAACATGGAAGCGTAGCGCTTCATAATGGGAGGCGACAACGCCTGGAAGTGACACCGGAAGTCACTCAAAGTCATGTGTTCTGGATAACCTGAGAGAGAAACACCGAATATGAACCCAAACTTACGCTCCAAACACATGTTCATTCCTCTGTGTTCTATTTGTATTTATTTATTACTGTTGTATTCTATTTTGGGTCTCAGTATTATTTCTTTACACTTACTAATTATTAATCTATTGTTTATCTATGTTTATATTTGTATTCTGTTGTAATCTTTAATGAAACTCTTTAATGTAAACTTAATGAAAGGTAAAATGTATCCAAAAAGTTAATAAATAATTAATCTCTGAAGAAATGAGACATCTTTTCACTGTCGGTTATCTGTCGATTATGTGGAAATGCTTGTTTCCATCTTATTCGAGTTATTAATTCCAGAGCACGGATTATTTAAATCATAACTCATGCCCACTCAGACCTGTGCGGTGGAGCTGCAGGGCCGACAGGATCTGCGTGGCGTTCAGCTGGACTCTGAGCGCCGCCACGTCGAAGCCTCCGCCGGCCATCTTGGCGCTCACGCACTGCAGGAACACGGGCCGGGCGCGGCGGGTCAAGTTCAGCAGGGCGTCCTGCAGGGCGGCGACAGAGAGACTTCTAAATGCTCCACCTTTTAAACTCCTCCTCTGGTACCAGGAAATAACGCTGCCATATGTTATGGTCCCGCCCAGTTTCACGGCTCCCGGAGCGCATTGAGTCCAGCAGGTTGTGAGTTAAATCCCCGGCATCGAACCCTGAGTATAGCCGCTGGGCGCGTGTGACGTCGTACTCACGGCCTGCAGCTTCACCGCGATGCTCTGGGAGTGGCGCCGCACGGCCGCCATGCCGCCGCTGAGGGTCTTCCGGATGGAGCCGTTCCTCTGCAGGGAGCGCTGGCCGGCGGCCTCCAGCCCACCCAGACCCCGGCACAGGGGGGGCAGAGGGATCCGGGGCGTGAACAAGGCCTTCACCTCGGCTCTGAGGAAGACGAGGAGGGTCAGACGTGCTGTCGGTACCACGAGGCGTGCACGGGCACGGGCACGGGCACGAGACTCACATGCTGGAGTTCTGCAGCACGCTGATGGCGTTCAGCGCCGACGGGTTGATCTGGATCAGACCGGTCCAGCCGCTCAGGTCGTAGCGGACCGGGTCGCAGCCCGTCAGGTGCTTCACCTCGCACTGCAGCGGCTGCTCGCACTGACGCACTGCAGACACACACCACCACAGCGTGAGCTCTTCATTATGACACACACACACACACACACACACACACACACACACACACACACACACACACACACACACACACACACACGGAGGCGTTTGAGTACCCGTGTTGCTGTAGTACTGGCAGACTCTCTCCAGGGTGCTGTTCTCACTGGAGGCTGGTGTCACCATCTCCTCATCCAGAACCCACAGCAGACCTCTGGGGTCTCCATCTGCCGCCCGGACCTTCAACACACACACACACACACACACACACACACACACACACACACACACACACACACACACACACACACACACACACACACTCAATGTGTTTTCGAGCTTAAATTGCGCTCGAGTTCTGTTCTGAAAAGAAGAAAGATACATTGTTTCCCCGTATGTATCTTCTCAGGAGGAAACAACGGGGTAAAGCGTGTACATATACACGTACAAGTTGTGTATAATGTTGTACTTTCCACCGTTACTACAAAGGAAGTGAAGACTGGATGATGAACATGTGGAGGTGGAGGTCCTCCTCCTCCTCCTCCTCCTCCTCCTCCTCCTCCTCCTCCTCCTCCTCCTCCTCCTCCTCCTCCTCCTCCAGGTTCCTCAAGAGAGTTTCCTTCAGGCCTCATCCCCCGTGTGAGGTTTGAGGACAGATCTCAGCGTGGGTCTAAAGGAAACTTTCCCCCGTGAGTCGCTGACTGACTGTGGGACCAGATTATTGATCCGACTGCACAGTAAAAATGAAACAGCGACTCCGATGATGCAACATTATTCATAGCTCCTCTCCTCTGTGTATGTCGGCAGCAGAGAGCTCGTTTAAAGAGATTCATTTATTTTGGAAATCATCTTGAAACTATAAATAAATGTGTGGGAGGAGGACCTGGCTTCAGCTGCCGGAGGTTCTTTTGGTCAAGCTTTCTAGTTTCCACTTCCATAAAGTCGACATGTAGTTCTTTAGTGCAACTGAAGCTACGCGGACGTGTTTTTAAAAGCAAGGTGACATGAAAAAGGTTCTTTTATCCGACTGCTGCTCCTCCGGAGACGTTACGCAACAGTGTCATTCCTCAGACGACTGACCTTCACCTTCACGACCTCGAGCTGAAGGTCATGTCTACTCTGTGGAGGCTCATAGCGTACCTGTGGAGGCTCATAGCGTACCTGTGGAGGCTCATAGTGTACCTGTGGAGGCTCATAGCGTACCTGTGGAGGCTCATAGCGTACCTGTGGAGGCTCATAGCATACCTGTGGAGGCTCATAGTGTACCTGTGGAGGCTCATAGCGTACCTGTGGAGGCTCATAGTGTACCTGTGGAGGCTTATAGCGTACCTGTGGAGGCTCATAGCGTACCTGTGGAGGCTCATAGCGTACCTGTGGAGGCTCATAGCGTACCTGTGGAGGCTTATAGCGTACCTGTGGAGGCTCATAGCGTACCTGTGGAGGCTCATAGTGTACCTGTGGAGGCTCATAGCGTACCTGTGGAGGCTCATAGCGTACCTGTGGGGGCTCATAGCGTACCTGTGGAGGCTCATAGCGTACCTGTGGAGGCTCATAGCGTACCTGTGGAGGCGGCTGGTCGATGGCCAGCACCACGTCAGCCGGACTGGTCTCTGGACTCTCCACCTCCACCGGGATCTTCTCCTGCAGCGCACACAGACGTGTTACTGCTGATCAATCCTCTAACACTGAATATCAGACAATAATCACAACATAGGACCAAAAACAAGATGGCGCACATTGTAAACAATCAACTAAAAGGAAATGTAAAGTATAATTGGCTTTTATATTATTATTGATTTATTATTATTAAATACTAAAACCTGCAGCATCAGAACCAGGACCGTGGGTCCGGTGTCGGTCTACCTGTATATATATTTATATATGTGTGTATATATATATATATATATATATATATATATATATAACACACGTGAAGCACCAGGACCTTGGGCCTACCTGTGTATCTATATATATATATATATATATATATATATATATATATATATATATATATATATATATATCTATATAGATGTATATGTGTGTGTGTGTGTGTGTGTGTGTGTGTGTGTGTGTGTGTGTGTGTGTGTCGGCCTACCTGTGTGTATCTCTCGCGTGTGTGTGTGAAGGTGTGTGTGTGGTACTGCTCCAGCAGCCGCTCCTGCAGGTAGTTGTGGCAGAGCTCCGGCCAGCCGGCGGCGCGCTCCTCCCCGGCGTGCCGCGGGTTGCGGAGGCCCGGCGCGTCCACCACCATCACCGAGGCCAGCGTCAGCTGAGGGCTGCTCAGGGCCCTGCAACACAGACCGCACCGCCCGGTCAACAGGGAGCTGTGTGCACGGACCACCAGCTGGTCACATGGTCACAGAGCGAGAGAACAACACAACAACAGGTGGCCGCTATGAGTCGGCTTCTGGAAGGAACACATTTCATATCAGTGTGACACGTCAGACACTCGGTCGCTGGAAATGTTCATTATTGATAAATGTAGAAAACAACCAGCAGATCGGTCACGAATGTGTTTGAATGCGTCATCAGAATGTGTTTTTAAGCTGGAAACTAAACGATGGGACTTAACTCCATGTTTTTATTGACATTTTGTATCAAATGTATTAATAAAAAAAGGTTGTTGATGACTCAAAAACGCCTATTTTCTAAATTATGAATTATACAGTCGCTGGACTAAAAGTTGTGAGACAACTTCTGCATTAAAAATGTAACTTTTGAATGTATAAAAGCATCAAGAGACACTTAAAGTAGTCAAAATGCAGAACAATATATAACATATTATTGTATTATAAATGTGTGTCCGTCACTTTAATGCTGCAGCTGTTTACTGTTGGGTAGTTTGTAAATTTCAAGAATCAATAAGGGGCGACTGTGGCTCAGTGGTGAGCAGGGTCGTCCTTCAATCAGAGGGTCGGCGGCTCGATCCCCGGCTCCGCTAGCCCATGTCGACGTGTCCTTGAGGAAGACACTTAACCCTAAATGTCTCCCGTAGCGGCGCCTACGGTGTGTGAATGTTAGACAGTCCTGATGGGGCTCCTTCATGGCAGCTCCTCTCATCAGTGGGTGAATGATTCCTATGTAAAGCGTCTTTGAGTATTCAGAAAAGCGCTATATAAAATCAAAGTCTTAATAAAAGTTTATTTGAACTGATATTAACTCATAATGTATTTTTTGATTCTTTTTCATTATTATTGCTAAAATTAATTTAAATTGTACCGTCATTACCACTTTCCATATGTTTCTTTTTATTGTATCTTGTTTATCAGACTGATGGAATCAATGTTTTGGCACCTTTTAGTATTTTTGGGGTATGTTAGTTAGTTTTCAGGACCTTATGTACAGATTGTAAAGGCCTCTGACGCGTTACCTGTTGATCAGAGACACGATGGAGGTGAAGAGCTCCTCGTAGAGGCCGGCCGCCATGCCCTCCACGCACTGAGCCGCCGTCAGTCTGGGCCCTGCAGACCAGAAGAACAACTATGGCACTGGTGGTCCATAACAGGTGTCGATAGCACTTTAGCATGTTAGCATTCACTTGCCCTGCTAGCATTCACTTCAATTGTTGTATTTTCATACTTCAATGCTAACTCACTTCAATGCTAGCATTCACTTCAATGCTAACATGCTAATGTTATGACTGTGGAACTAGCTAATGCTATTTTGCATACTTCATTGAAGTATTTTCTCTTCAATGTTAACTCACTTCAATGCTAACATGCTAATGTGCTATCGACACGTTAGCATTCACTTTGTGTGCGTGTGTCTCACCCTCCTCCGACTCGGCCGTCCGCTCTCTGCTGCCCCCGGTGGCTTTCTGCAGCAGCTGCCTCAGGTGGTGTTTGAAGACGGCGGTGTGCAGATCTTCTCCCTCGCAGCCGAGGACGCCGCTGGCCACCTGAGCGCTGTCGAAGTTCACAAACTGCCTCCTGCCCACTGAGCCGAGGGAGGAGAGTACACGCTGAGAGGAAGTATGGGATCCTCTACTGAAGTACTGGGATCCTCTACTGAAGTACTGGGATCCTCTATTGAAGTACTGGGATCTTTACTGAAGTACTCAGATCCTCTACTGAAGTACTGGGATCCTCTACTGAAGTACTGGGATCTTTACTGAAGTACTGGGATCTTTACTGAAGTACTGGGATCCTCTACTGAAGTACTGGGATCCTCTACTGAAGTACTGGGATCTTTACTGAAGTACTGGGATCCTCTACTGAAGTACTGGGATCCTCTACTGAAGTACTGGGATCTTTACTGAAGTACTGGGATCCTCTACTGAAGTACTGGGATCTTTACTGAAGTACTGGGATCCTCTACTGAAGTACTGGGATCCTCTACTGAAGTACTGGGATCTTTACTGAAGTACTGGGATCCTCTACTGAAGTACTGGGATCTTTACTGAAGTACTCAGATCCTCTACTGAAGTACTGGGATCCTCTACTGAAGTACTGGGATCTTTACTGAAGTACTGGGATCCTCTACTGAAGTACTGGGATCCTCTACTGAAGTACTGGGATCTTTACTGAAGTACTGGGATCCTCTACTGAAGTACTGGGATCTTTACTGAAGTACTGGGATCCTCTACTGAAGTACTGGGATCCTCTACTGAAGTACTGGGATCTTTACTGAAGTACTGGGATCCTCTACTGAAGTACTGGGATCTTTACTGAAGTACTCAGATCCTCTACTGAAGTACTGGGATCCTCTACTGAAGTACTGGGATCTTTACTGAAGTACTCAGATCCTCTACTGAAGTACTGGGATCCTCTACTGAAGTACTGGGATCTTTACTGAAGTACTGGGATCCTCTACTGAAGTACTGGGATCTTTACTGAAGTACTGGGATCCTCTACTGAAGTACTGGGATCCTCTACTGAAGTACTGGGATCTTTACTGAAGTACTGGGATCTTTACTGAAGTACTGGGATCCTCTCCTGAAGTACTGGGATCTTTACTGAAGTACTGGGATCCTCTACTGAAGTACTGGGATCTTTACTGAAGTACTGGGATCCTCTACTGAAGTACTGGGATCCTCTACTGAAGTACTGGGATCTTTACTGAAGTACTGGGATCTTTACTGAAGTACTGGGATCCTCTACTGAAGTACTGGGATCCTCTACTGAAGTACTGGGATCTTTACTGAAGTACTGGATCCTCTACTGAAGTACTGGGATCCTCTACTGAAGTACTGGTACTACAAGAAATACGAGTAAAAGTGACACGTCTTCTAACCCGACTTTAACAACGTAATCTTGCATCGATGTTGGAGATACTTTAACTACTTACTTTAACTACTTACATAAGTATTTATATACTTATGTACAGTTAGCTAGTTTAGTCTAGTGATTCCCAACATAGGGGTTGGGGCCCTCATAAGGGTCACCAGGTAAACATGAGGGGTCAAGAGACGATTCATTTACATTTTTTTGACGTTTGACTTAAACATTTTGGTGTGTGAAATATAAAAAAAATGTCAATCAATCAAACCAACTTCATCGCTAAAGCACCTTCTTTTTTTTATAGGTTAGTGTTTTTATACAGGTTAGTGTTTTTATACAGGTTAGTGTTTTTATACAGGTTAGTGTTTTTTTTACAGGTTAATGTTTTTGTACAGGTTAGTGTTTTTTGTGTGTTTTTTTGTGTTTTTTTACTGGTTAGTGCAATTCAAAGTACTTCACAGATGACGGACAAGCTGAAAATAAGACAATAAGAACAAATCTGCACTGTAAAAACAACAGAAAAGACAAAAGCTATTCAGCAATTTAACCTTTTGACAATTTTAAATATATGTATAAAACAATATTTTGATGATTAGATGACACATTTACAATAAACGTTAGAAAAAAAGAAAAAATATATAATTAATAATAGCGGAACAACTGCATTCTTTTCCTTATTTAAATCCTTACTGTTATTACATTTTTAATACTATAAAAAACAAAAATATATACTGTTTATTCATGAGAAAGAGCACCCACTTGTCTTAAATTAGTTTTTTTTATTCCCCTCTCTGTGAGGACATCGGGTTAGTGTTCGGTCCTTGGAACGTATTACGAGACCGCTGGTCCCCACTAGGACAGCAAGACTAACACGTGTGTGTGTGTGTGTGTGTGTGTGTGTGTGTGTGTGTGTGTGTGTGTGTGTGTGTGTGTGTGTGTGTGTGTGTGTGTGTGTGTGTGTGTGTGTTCTAACACTGTGTGAGTGACGGCGATGTTACCTCTGCAGGCGCCGGCGGCTCCCAGATGGTAAATACCAGCCAGAACGTGCCATATCGCCTTCTGCTCGCCGGCGGAGAAGCCCAGCGTTTCCATGGCCGCCAGCAGCTTGGCGAAGGCGACGGACGCACGCTGTTTCTCCTCGACCTATCAGACGACAGAACGCAGTGATGGACAGGGGAGGGGCGGGTCTGACCCCCGAAATCAATCACCACATGAAGTGAGTCACGGCCCGAGCTCTTCACCGCTTCAGAAACTAATTTGTTCCATTTTGGTTTCTTTAGCTCCCTCCACACTATACACATATTACTGTATATATATATATATATATATATATATATATATATATATATATATATATATATATATATATATAGATATATATCATCTATTCATCCATCATCTATTCATCCATCATCTTTCCATCCATCATCATCCCTCCATCGTCCCTCCGGAGTAAACACAGGTTGACAGCACCTGAGCCCTGAGACCTGAAACCTGAGCCCTGAGACTTGAGCCCTGAGACTTGAGCCCTGAGCCCTGAGACTTGAGCCCTGAGACTTGAGCCCTGAGCCCTGAGACTTGAGCCCTGAGACTTGAGCCCTGAGACTTGAGACTTGAGACCTGAGACTTGATCCCTGAGACTTGAAACCTGAGCCCTGAGCCCTGAGACTTGAGCCCTGAGACCTGAGCCCTGAGACTTGAGCCCTGAGACCTGAGACTTGAGACCTGAGCCCTGAGACTTGAGACCTGAGCCCTGAGACTTGAGCCCTGAGACTTGAAACCTGAGCCCTGAGCCCTGAGACTTGAGACCTGAGACTTGAGACTTGAGCCCTGAGACCTGAGCCCTGAGACTTGAGACCTGAGACTTGAGACTTGAGCCCTGAGCCCTGAGCCCTGAGACTTGAGACCTGAGACCTGAGACTTGAGACCTGAGACCTGAGCCCTGAGACTTGAGCCCTGAGCCCTGAGACCTGAGACCTGAGCCCTGAGACTTGAGACCTGAGACCTGAGCCCTGAGACCTGAGACCTGAGACTTGAGACTTGAGACCTGAGCCCTGAGACCTGAGCCCTGAGACCTGAGCCCTGAGCCCTGAGACCTGAGCCCTGAGACCTGAGCCCTGAGACCTGAGACCTGAGACCTGAGCCCTGAGACCTGAGACTTGAGACTTGAGACTTGAGCCCTGAGACCTGAAACCTGAGCCCTGAGACTTGAGCCCTGAGACCTGAGACTTGAGACCTGAGCCCTGAGACCTGAGACCTGAGACCTGAGCCCTGAGCCCTGAGACCTGAGCCCTGAGCCCTGAGACCTGAGCCCTGAGACTTGAGCCCTGAGACTTGAGCCCTGAGACTTGAGACCTGAGCCCTGAGACCTGAGACCTGAGCCCTGAGACCTGAGACCTGAGCCCTGAGACCTGAAACCTGAGCCCTGAGCCCTGAGCCTCGTACCTTTGTGGGATGAACGATCCCAAAGGCGTTGGAGTCAGGAAGCTGATGCAGCTGCAGCTCGGTCCTGAAGAGGGATCATGAAGGAGAGCGTCAGAACACTGTATTAATAACATCGTAAAGATATTTAACATTTGACTGAGACGACAGTGATGTGAAGTGAGGTATCGTGTGTGAAATGTACTTCAAGTATCAGCAGTAAAAGTACACATTGTCTCCTGTGACTGAAGCATCAGTGTTACTGCTGTTCTGCCTTAAAATACTTAAAATACAGTCAGATAGTTTAGGTTTAGGTCCAGAGGTTCCTAACATAAGGGGGCGGGTTCCTTAAAGGGTCACCCGATAAATGGGAGGGGTCGAGTGACGATTAACGGAAGAGGAGAAGAAGAATCTAAGTTCTGACTTTTTGGGGGGCATTTTAATATTTTTCGGTACTCTTTTATTTCTTGTGAAGTATTGGATACTTTTTCTCCTAAAACCATCTCTGAAGGAAACACTGGTTGCATTGTAAACGCTCATTGTATCTTTTTATGTAATTTATGAATCAGCATCATAAAATAGTACATAAGTACATAATGACCTCATCTCTGTAGTGACTCCCGCCAACATCTGAGAGAAAACCAGGAAGTTACTTTCTGCCGGAGTTTTCTGACACACTTTCCATTTGTCCAACATCATCGTCTGGAGGAGAGAAGAAGAAGACATGAGTACCTTTACGTGTTATCGTGTGTGTGTGTGTGTGTGTGTGTGTGTGTGTGCGTGTGTGTGTGTGTGTGTGTGTGTGTGTGTCGTGCCTGCAGGTGTCCGGCGGCGGCCCGTCCCGCGTGGTTAAAGTCCAGAGAGAAGACGGTGGCGAATCGAGACGAAGCGTCGCTGTGCGGCGAGCTCACGCAGCCGAAGGACCTCAGGACGGTGAACATGGCCTGCACACGCTCCCCTGGTGGCGGGGAGGAGAACTACAGTCACAGTGTGCCTTAAACAAGCCAGAGGCAATTACTGAACGGGGCCACCGGGGCACGGGAACAGGGGCCAAAGGTATCAGGAAACCCCTGGCCTATACCTATAAAACAACTACAAAGAGACATGTAACGACTACAAAGAGACATAAAACAACTACAAAGAGACACAAAACAACCACAAAGAGACACAAAACAACTACAAAGACACATGTAATGACTACAAAGAGACACAAAACAACCACAAAGAGACACAAAACAACTACAAAGACACATGTAATGACTACAAAGAGACACAAAACGACTATAAAGAGACACAAAACAACTACAAAGAGACATGTAACGACTACAAAGAGACACAAAACAACTACAAAGAGACATGTAACGACTACAAAGAGACACAAAACAACTACAAAGAGACACAAAACGACTACAAAGAGACACAAAACAACTACAAAGAGACACAAAACTACTACAAAGAGACATGTAACAACTACAAAGAGACACAAAACTACTACAAAGAGACATGTAACAACTGCAAAGAGACACAAAACAACGACAAAGAGACACAAAACAACTACAACCCAAACTACCCCCACCCCCCGGTCCTGGACTCACCGCTGATCTTGCCCCCCGTTGCCCCGGCCTGCCGCAGCAGAGCGAGGGTGAAGGCCTGGGTCGTGGTCGTCTTGCCGGTCCCGCTGCGCCCCAACGCACAAACGCTGTGGTCCCTCCTGGTGCCGACCATCGACACGTAGACCCGCTTCACCAGCGCCGCCAGAGCGGGGGGGGCGTCCCACACCGAGTCCCCTCGCCGAGACCTCGGGGTCTGGAGGAGGAGGAAGAATTTACCTAATATATTCTTGGTAATATTCTTTGATATGTATCTTGTTTCAAGATTATGGATTTTTTTTTTGCAACATTGAAGCAATTTTTAACCCTTTTACAACAAAAAACATTTAAAGAGGCTCTTTAAGAGGATTTAATGATTTTTAAGAAATATAATACACAAATATCCCATGGGTCCATTGACCATGTGACCGGGTCCAGTAAACGGTTCCAGTGACCATGAGACCGGTTCCAGTGACCATGTGACCATGAGACTGGTTCCAGTGACCATGAGACCGGTTCCAGTGACCATGAGACCGGTTCCAGTGACCATGTGACCGGTTCCAGTGACCGGTTCCAGTGACCATGAGACCGGTTCCAGTGACCATGTGACCGGTTCCAGTGACCATGAGACCGGTTCCAGTGACCATGAGACCGGTTCCAGTGACCATGTGACCGGTTCCAGTGACCGGTTCCAGTGACCATGAGACCGGTTCCAGTGACCATGTGACCGGTTCCAGTGACCATGAGACCGGTTCCAGTGACCGGTTCCAGTGACCATGAGACCGGTTCCAGTGACCATGAGACCGGTTCCAGTGACCATGTGACCGGTTCCAGTGACCATGAGACTGGTTCCAGTGACCATGTGACCATGAGACTGGTTCCAGTGACCATGAGACCGGTTCCAGTGACCATGTGACCGGTTCCAGTGACCATGAGACCGGTTCCAGTGACCATGAGACCGGTTCCAGTGACCATGAGACCGGTTCCAGTGACCGGTTCCAGTGACCATGAGACCGGTTCCAGTGACCGGTTCCAGTGACCATGTGACCGGTTCCAGTGACCATGAGACCGGTTCCAGTGACCGGTTCCAGTGACCATGTGACCGGTTCCAGTGACCATGTGACCGGTTCCAGTGACCATGAGACCGGTTCCAGTGACCGGTTCCAGTGACCATGTGACCGGTTCCAGTGACCATGAGACCGGTTCCAGTGACCATGAGACCGGTTCCAGTGACCATGTGACCGGTTCCAGTGACCATGTGACCATGAGACTGGTTCCAGTGACCATGAGACCGGTTCCAGTGACCATGTGACCGGTTCCAGTGACCATGAGACCGGTTCCAGTGACCATGAGACCGGTTCCAGTGACCATGAGACCGGTTCCAGTGACCGGTTCCAGTGACCATGAGACCGGTTCCAGTGACCGGTTCCAGTGACCATGTGACCGGTTCCAGTGACCATGAGACCGGTTCCAGTGACCGGTTCCAGTGACCATGTGACCGGTTCCAGTGACCATGTGACCGGTTCCAGTGACCATGAGACCGGTTCCAGTGACCGGTTCCAGTGACCATGTGACCGGTTCCAGTGACCATGAGACCGGTTCCAGTGACCATGTGACCGGTTCCAGTGACCGGTTCCAGTGACCATGAGACCGGTTCCAGTGACCATGAGACTGGTTCCAGTGACCATGAGACCGGTTCCAGTGACCATGTGACCGGTTCCAGTGACCATGAGACCGGTTCCAGTGACCGGTTCCAGTGACCATGAGACCGGTTCCAGTGACCGGTTCCAGTGACCATGAGACCGGTTCCAGTGACCGGTTCCAGTGACCATGTGACCGGTTCCAGTGACCATGAGACCGGTTCCAGTGACCGGTTCCAGTGACCATGTGACCGGTTCCAGTGACCATGAGACCGGTTCCAGTGACCATGTGACCGGTTCCAGTGACCATGAGACCGGTTCCAGTGACCGGTTCCAGTGACCATGTGACCGGTTCCAGTGACCATGAGACCGGTTCCAGTGACCATGTGACCGGTTCCAGTGACCGGTTCCAGTGACCATGAGACCGGTTCCAGTGACCATGTGACCGGTTCCAGTGACCGGTTCCAGTGACCATGAGACCGGTTCCAGTGACCATGTGACCGGTTCCAGTGACCATGAGACTGGTTCCAGTGACCATGTGACCGGTTCCAGTGACCATGAGACTGGTTCCAGTGACCATGAGACCGGTTCCAGTGACCATGTGACCTCACCTTGCTGTGCGCCTGCAGCGGGGGCCACAGGCTGACCAGGTTGGGTCCGGCGTGCGTCAGCGGCATGTTGGCTCTGGCCCGGCTGGTCAGGTTGTGCAGGACGCCGCTCTCGTTGACGCTCTGCAGGTCGCTGAGGTCGTCGCACAGGTCCAGCTCGGCCGGGTTGCACTGCGGGGCAGAGGGAGGCCGTCAGTCCAGCGGAGCCAGCGGACCAGAACCCCGGCGGGAAGCGGCGCTCGCTTACCTTCTCGATCTCGTACTCCGTCACGTCGTGCAGAGACCCGTCCGTCTGCAGCCGCACTCTCACTCGGCCTTCTGGGAGTTCAGGCGTTCCTTCGTCCGGCTTCAGCTGAGTGGCTGAAAACCAGTTCATGCCGACCAATCAGAGATCAATAATCAAATAAAACAACTTTTATTTTGTGTTGATTGTGGCGGCCCCTGTGGACAAAAGTGGTAGTGTTTCTGAAATGCACGAGAAACAATCAAATGAAATAAAATAGAAGTAAAAGCTATGATAACAGTAATAAAACAGCTTGAAATAAAAATATATATAATATAGTCACAATATCAAAATCACAATAAAATATATAAAATATATAAAATACAAAATATACAAAATATAAAATGACAACATAACATTATAGTGTGGACTGAAAACAACAGAAAAGACAAATGCAAACTGAAATTGTGTGTGTGTGTGTGTGTGTGTGTGTGTGTGTGTGTGTGTGCGTGCGTGTGTGCGTGTGTGTGTGTGTGTGTGTGTGTATGTGTGTGTGTGTGTTTTTAATGACTCACCGAGGGTGAAACCTTCCTTGTGGACGAACCACACGGTTCCAGCTTCATACCAAACATCTCTCACCTGAGAACCAGCAGAAATATTGTGAGATATTCATAGTGTTTACAGGAAGTTGTGAGTTATGATGTGGAGTCCAGCGTTTACTTGGAAACAATTGGATTAAAACAAAGCTCATGCTCTTTTTTATTGGATTTATTAAATATTTATAATAAAGTCTCGAAAATAAATAAAAAAAATGTTACATTTTAAATGTAAAAGCAGGAGACGACAGGAATGTTTTCAAATGGAAAACAAAACGTTAATCCTAAAAATGTTTGTCAGTTGTCATGATGTCAAAATTCACCGTTTTTGCTGTGTTCGTATTTATTTATGTAAATATATTAATTGCATGATTGTTGGAGTATCTTCATTATCTGGACAAATTTCAGGAATATTGTTTGGGCCTTATTTGCCTTCTTACAAGGAAAAATGTAATAATAAAAAAGATATTTGATAAAATGATTCCATGACTCTAATAAGATCAGCGGGCAGACGGACCTCCCTCCCCTCCGGCTCCGTCACACTCGTGTCTGCTTGTCTTCCCTCCGGCGCCGTCCTCTCCTCCATCGCCTCCTCCTTCCTCTTCTCCAGCTGCTGCACCTCCTCCCTCCTCTCCTTCTCTTTCTCTTTCTCCTTCTTGCTTCTCTCCGGCTTCACGCCCGGCTGCTGCTGCTTTGGCGGCGGCTCCGGTGTCACTTCCTGCCTGGCCTTCGGTTCCACTTCCTGCCTGGCCTTCGGTGCCACTTCCTGTCTTCTCCCCGGTGTCACTTCCTGTCTTGTCCCCGGTTCCACTTCCTGTCTGGCCTTCAATGCCACTTCCTGTCTTCTCCCCGGTGCCACTTCCTGTCTTCTCCCCGGTGCCACTTCCTGTCTGGTCCCCGGCCTGCTTCCTGTCTCCGGAGAGCAGACGGGCCTCTGGGACTGCCGGCTGTCGTTGAGGAGCTGCTCGGCCCGGAGGGACATCTCCGCCTCGAGGATGGGAGGAGTCTGATCCGGGAGGAGGAACTGCTGCACCAGGTCGTCGCTCAGTTTGTTGGGCTGCAGGAGAGAGTGAAGCATTGTGGGTAAAAACACCCAAACAAGGGAAGGAAACTCTATTCGAGAGGTGAAGACACTTTGTGGCCGAGTCGGGAGGAAAAACAACGTTTCTGCAAACCTCAAACAGAAATGGAAAAAACTGGGTACCAGTTAGCTTAGCTTAGCATACAGACTGGAAACAGGGGGAAGCTAGGCTAGCTCTGTTGGGAGGTTAGCAGAGCTAGGTGTACAAACATCAGGTCGTGCTGTTCAGGATCCTCACGACCGACAGGAAGCGAGTCCGTCTGCACGCCTCCACTTCCTGTTCCAGGCGTTCGGGGCAAAGCCTCACCGGTTTCTCGTCCTTGGCCTCCGGCTCCTTCTGTTTGGTTTCCTTCTCCGAGTCTCGGACCAGCTGCTTGAGGAAGCCGCCCGGCAGCGCCGACAGCGGGGCGGGAGGCTCGGCCACGGCGAGCGGCGTCTTCTCCTCCTTTATCTGTGGTTCCAGAGAGACGACGTCACTGTGAGGCGAGGAGGCGGAGACGCATGCAGCGCTCATATTCATGCAGCGCTCATATTCATGCACGTCACGGATTATTAAACACACATCCTGTCTCTGCATCACGATTTATATTCAGGAATTTAAAGGAAAATAATACGGAAACAGAACGGCGGGAATTCTACAATTATAGTTTTGCAGGTTTTCAAATATTTGTCTCAGAGTTTTTTTGCATGTTGAATATGTTTCAAATATTGAAATGATATTATTATTCCTTTACAGTAGAACCAGAACCAGGACTGAGAGGTTTCTTAAAGGTGCTCAGAGACACTACCACGTTAGTCCACAGGGGGCGCCAGAACCAACACTACATGAACGCTCCTGCAGTGACTTTAACTAATCCTCTAATAATGTACAATGTACTGCACAATGTGTAGTTTTACTGCTGATATTTAACTGATAATATGTCTGAACTTTAACTTGTATTGGAGTACTATTACATTATCCTACTGATACTTTTAGTAAAGAAGTACTTCATCTGACCCTCAACGCAACGACGTAAAAAGCACAATATTTAAAGTACTTTGATTGAACACACACACACACACACACACGCACACGCACACGCACACACACACACACACATGCTCCTGAAGCGGCTTTGTGACGTCATGCAGCTTTAAAAAGCTCCAACTCGCTAAACATGCAGCATGACTAACTGATGATGATGATGATGATGATGATGATGATTCAGGGTTAGAACAGAGGGTCCACTCACCATGTAATCATGCACACACACACACACACACACACACACACACACACACACACACACACACACACACACACACACACACACACACACACACACATGCAGCGGCTCTGCACCTCCCTTCTGCTCCCACAGTTTTAAGCGTGAAGACAGCGCCATGGTGTGTGGGAGGCGGCTTCAGTGGTGGGGGGCGGGGTCACAGCCAGATGTGAGGTGTGTGTGTGTGTCTGTGTGTGTGTGTGTGTGTGTGTGTGTGTGTGTGTGTGTGTGTGTGTGTGTGCGTGTGTGTGGGGGGAACACAAACAACCTGACAAAAAGAGAAACAACAGTTCAAAGGGAAGATGATGATGAAAATAAAATCTTAAAATAAACATTTCGTTCCTTCACATCAAACATATTAAGAGTCTGACGGCCGGCTGTCACATCGTCAATCACACCTTTAGCAGCTTTTATTTGTTGTATTTCACGTTTTCATTTGTGTATTATGTGATGTATATATTTTTATATGTATTTTGTGTGATAACTCAAAAGGATGTCTGAAGCGTAACAAAAGATTACTTCTTTTCTTTCATTTCAGAACACAAATAAAACATTTGTTTCAGGCCTTTTCACTCTTTATTCATCAATCAGGTTCATAGACAACATATTCTGCACAATAACTAGAAAATATGACCATAAATCTCCTGTTTCAATCACCGTTAAAGATCCATTCATATAGATTGGCTTTTCATTTTACTCAACATATATCTAATGTCTCACATTAATGTTATTTATTCT
>JBAMJR010000601.1:55000-57500 GCA_038501785.1 Myoxocephalus aenaeus
TTAAAGTCACCCATTAAGCAGAATAATATAAATAAATGATAATTATTGCTTCAGCTCATTTTAATGACTTTATATTCTGCTGCTAGTTTTAAATAATGCATTAGCAGATTAATAATATAAATGTAATGCAGTAAAAGACATTAATAAAACAAAGCCATGTGACAGGAAGCGACACGGAAAAAGTATTTTTATTCATGAACTGTTTAGAGCAGCAACTCTGCCTCAAACCAAGAGGAACCAAATGAAATCATGGAAATAAACAAAAGTCATAATAATCATGGAATAATATCATCAATTATGTAATCAGCATTATCACGACCTGGATGGCGACAATAACCCAGAAAGCCAGTAGTATCTGACGGTCGTCTTCTCTCCGCACGCAATAAATATGAAAGAGCAAAGAGTCCGTATTAAACAAAAATAATCATCTGGAACTCGAGGAACGATATCTAAAGTCTTTATGTGCAAAAGATCTGAGCTGAAGTCTTCACCACGAACACGACATCACACAGAGAACGACTCTAGCTCCGCCCCCTCTACGTTAAACCTCTTAAATAAACCTAGAGCGTCATTTCATATACACATATATTTATATATACTTTGCAATTTATTTTGTAGATTTTTTTTTCCTATATGCCATCCTTTTTTTAATTTTTATTTATTTTATTTTTTGTAATTGTCCCGTGTTTGAGCAGAGAATCTGTGTGTGTGTGTGTGCTGAAAAAAATAAAATAATAAAATAAAAAGAACGTACAGAAACGTGACGGACAGACGGTGTGTGACGGCGTGGCGCACACACACACACACACACACACACACACACACACACACACACACACACACACACACACACACACACACACACACACACTTTGGTCACAGTTTCTTTAACCCCTCCTCCACCGCGTTGGTGTGTGTTGAAAAGAAAGAATGGAGGCTTCCCATTGGTTCCTCACTCAGCAACAGTTATTTGGCACATTTAACAACTATTAAGTAACACATTTGGGCTAAAAGGTGCAACAACGTAACTCTCAATGAAGACAATAAAAACCATTTTGGTTTACAAAAATAAAAGACACCTTTGAGAGGCGACAGAGTTTCTCTATAAGACGATCGTTTCTCCCCCGACTGGTTCAAAGGCTACGAAAAAAGTAAGGAAAACCCAAACCCTGAAATCAAAGAGCGCAGCCAACAGGAACTCTGTTTGTTTGTTTGTTTGTTTGTTTTTTTGTTGATTTGGAACGCGACCGCGTGCGTCTCTGCAACGACGCGGAAAAAATAAAAGACGTCATCTGAAAACTGAGAGACATTCAGGAGCAAAAGATAAAAACAGAAGTTTCCCCGCTGATAGGAATCACTCCAACAAACAACTTTCAGGTCGCGGCTTCGACGACGCGATGCTTTTATTGTGAAACACCAGAGGAAACGGAATTAATCTGGCGTGTTGTCAGAATAAAATAAAAATAAAAGAAGTGTTTTGGCGCTATTTTATCTTCCACATTATCGGATTAATCAATAATAATAATAATAAAAAAAATAAAAAAGAATCATTAGTCGCAGCCCTACTCAGCGTCAGAGTTGGTCCAAAGGCATTCTGGGAAATGCAGGCCAACTCAATCGGTACAGGACTGCGTGCAGTGAGGCAGGGTGCGGCAGAGTGCAAAACAAACAAAAACATTTAACCCTTCATGAAAACTAAAACACCTGAAATGCCTCAAACATCAGAGAGAAGTCCATAAATGCCTTTTGGTGAATTTAAAACTTTAACGGTGGACTTTTAATTTGAATTAGTTCCGCTTCTTCATTTCTGCCCGACGACTACGACGTTGTTGTTGTTGTTGTTGTTGTAGTGGTGAGGCGACGACGCAAACAAAAACACAGAGCGCAACGTTCAGGCTCCTAGAGAAAACCTTGGTCACTTTACAGGTGGAAGATCAATGAAGTCGATCAGAGACCAGACACCTGAACTTCTGCATCACAAAAAAAGAAGAAGCAAAACGGCTCATGATTCTCTCTCATATCCATTTTAAATCGTCGTGAACAACATTTGTTTTTTACAGGATTACATTGAACACACCGCGATGACGTCACACTTAATCTCAATTCAGCCTAAAAAGTATTTTTTTACGGAACGGAGCTTGAACGCATCGTGATGCAAAACCTCCGCTAGCCGCTCGCTGCGTTATTCAGCCAAGCTAACAGCTAACCGCTAACAGCTAGATGTGGTTTGTAGTTCTCATGGTGCGTCGTACCGGTCTGCACATGCTCAGTAGCGCTCGGGGTCGCGTCGTCGTTCTCCTAAATGATTTTTAAACCCGACCCGGCACTTTGGCTCGCTCTCGAAGCGATGCATCCTGGGACATGTAGGACATTATTAGCGGGGGAACCGCTGGACTGCATTTCCCATCAACACTGACCGGACCTCCGCGTAAAAGAATGCGGCACATTTGTTTCCCTTTAAAAAGGAGGTTTCCTTCTGGCCTCCACGCGTCCAAACTGA
>JBAMJR010000601.1:62500-112500 GCA_038501785.1 Myoxocephalus aenaeus
TCTTTTAATTTTTTTTGTTTTTAAATGATTTGTCTGTTTGACACGTATAAATTGGTTTACATTTGAAACTATTTTAAAACCTTCCATTTAGAGAAAAGGACTGTTACTAGGTTGTTTTAGTTAAATTAAATATATTATATAACATTTTATTTTAGTAAATTAAATGTAGCTCTTTTAATAATAATTATTTTTTAATAATTTGTCTGTTTGACATGTAAAAATTTGTTTACATTTGAAACTATTTTAAAACCTTCCTGATATCTACTTTGAAAGTAAACTGCACAATTTTTTTAATTCAAAATTGAGGTCTTCTTCATGTATAGCTTAGGTCAGATTGTGTATTAATAAGGTTTCAGTCGGTCTTGAGGAAATGAAGTGCACATTTTTGTTGGTCAGCAATATACTGTGATTTTGTTATCAACAGTTGGTATTTCCGATCCTGCTGTATATTTTCCATCATATTTAAACATCAGTCATATTTAAATATCATGTTGACATACAAATATATTATTTATTTAACCTTTTGCACAGCAAGGCAAAGCAGCGCCGCCATCAGACGAAAAAATTCTAATTGTTTTGTTTGAGCGTTTCCTTAATTATCTCCGGAACCACATAAAGTTCTACAGTTCCGCAACCCTTGTGAGAAGATACATATGGTATAAAACATAATTAAAGTAACCGTTAAGTTTAAGTATGTACGTAAACTCCGCCGACTATACGGCTGCTGCGTCAGCTTGCTGCGGCGGTCGTAAGGTTTCACCAAATCCATGATAAATACCCTTTACAAAGTCGGATTTCACTAACAAACACATCTCAGTAACCGTACGGGCTTGTGGGAGTCTAACAAAGTAATCAAAATCCTTACGGACTCCCTATTACTACCTGTAGAATCACAAGTCGGCCAGAGGTTGTTGTTGTTTTTCTTCTCTGTCTCACATATCCGCTTCCTGTGACTTACGTGTACCCCCCACATTTCTAGAAACACGTCACACAGCAAGGGGGAAAGCTTATGCAAATTTTAATACCCAGCAGCCTCTAGTGAGACAATGTATTGTCATAAAACAAGTAACTTTTATATTGTTTAACCGAACGACACATTCTTTTGACTAAAACACCTTCCCAATATGCCAAAGTTTGGTTTTGCAGTGATTTTGAAAAAGAAAAAGATGTCTTATTAGTATGTGGGATGTTGGTAAGGGCCTGAACCATGGAGTTTCTACAAGTCGGCAACTGCTCCCAAAGAAATATTTGGGAAATCTTGCTTAGATCATGCTGGATATTAATAGTTATGATCAAAATATGTTAGAAAAGTGATTTCTTTTTAAAATAAAATATACATTTTATTCACAAATAAATTCTGAAAAAAATGATATAAAATAACACAAGTAATATAACTCATTTGGGGTTCATATGACTACTACTTGAACACGGGGGGAAAAACTCTGCTGTAACTGGGTGTAAAGGAATAAAACATGCTAAAAGACCTCAGCTTTCATCAAACTGTGGTAGACACTCGGGCTGCAACTAACGATTATTTTAATAATCGATTAATTAATAAAATAAAAATGGACTAAAACAAAACACACACATGTATGCTTTACATCTGCTAAATGTGAGCCCTTTTTACTGTAATTGATCTCCTTGGAGCAGAGGCTGCTTTTACATACCCTGCTTTATCAATATGTATGAAACACTGGACAGAGGAAGCTGTACTGCTCCTCTCACGTCTGTTTTCACCGAAACCTTCAGGCCCAGCTCCACTTCATCAGCCCTGCATCAAGCTGCGCTGCATAGAGCGTCCTCTTCCTTAAACCATTTCATTCTGGGTCTCTTATGACCACGACGTCACGTTGTTGGCTAATCACTACGTGATTTGATTCATTCTACTTTGAGTAAAGAAAAGAAAAAACCTTTATCCAGATCCTCCGGTGTGCCGGTTTAACGTTAACGAGTGACTGGTGAACTTAACCAGTCCGGGGGTTACGCCATGTTTCATCACGTTACGGTTTGTTACAAGCAAGACTGAACTGTAACGGAACATAAAGTAACTTTAACGACAATACACAACCCAAACACGTTAGCTAACGTGATAGCAAGCTTACTAGCTTCCATTAAAAACAAGTTGGAGGCAAATGAAGACGCTGGAGACATCTTAACGCTGATTGGCCAAGACTCGACTCGTCACATCAAAGATGTTTTATTGCTAAGATCACAACCTCAGCTTTTCTCAGTGTCTCACTCCAATCTCAGACACGCTGGTGGCCAGTTGCTCTACTCCGCTCTTTCTGTTTTTCTGTTCAGCTCACAGAGGCCCTTCAATGAGTGGTAACCTCACAGTATTTGAACAGCTAACTGTGTCCTGCATGGTGTACTTCAATAAAAGAGGCTAGCAGGCCTCAGCCTTAATCAAACTATGGTAGCCACTAAGCCCCCTCCAGACCTGTATCATTCAGTGTAGATGTGTATGGCTTGCTAATCATTGCAAAACAAATCAAACAGCATATTCGATTCTGCAAGTTTCATGATTTTTGTGGGGGTGGGTTTGAGATTTAAAATAGATAGTGTAGCTAAGTTAGTATTACTGCCAGCTGCGCTCACAATACTTAGTTTTTCAACATTGTGCCTCAGAACTCATACATAAAATAAATGATGCTACTTCTCTTATAAGCTACAGTGCAGGGTTTATAGTACATTGGTACAGTTTAACATCTTGATGGTCTGCAGCTCAGAGAGGCCCTTCAATGAGTGGTAACCTCACAGTATTTGAACAGCTAACTGTGTCCTGCATGGTGTACTTCAATAAAAGAGGCTAGCAGGCCTCAGCCTTAATCAAACTATGGTAGCCACTAAGCCCCCTCCACACCTGTATCATTCAGTGTAGATGTGTATGGCTTTGTTCACCACAGAACACAATAAAACACCTTTTTAATGATGCAACATAGTTTCATGACTTGCTGTGAGTCAGTGGTTTAGAGATTATATATAACACAGTGTAGCTACGTTAAAATCAGTGCTAGCTGCTCTCACACTACTGAGCTAACATGTCTTTATGTCTTCAGAACTCATACATAAAATGCTCCATGCTACTTCTCTCAGTAGCTAAAGTGCAGGGTTTATAGTACATTGGTACAGTTTAACATCTTGATGGGTCTGCAGCTCAGAGAGGCCCTTCAATGAGTGGTAACCTCACAGTATTTGAACAGCTAACTGTGTCCTGCATGGTGTACTTCAATAAGAGAGGCTAGCAGGCCTCAGCCTTAATCAAACTATGGGGGCCACTGAACCCCCTCCATACCTGTATCATTAATAGAGATTACAAAGATATAGCGTATGTCACACAACTGAGATAACACAACTTTCTGCCTTCTGCCCTGTATTTAAAGCAAGATATGTTTGGCCTTAGAATGGTAGTGACTCTCTGTTTGTGACTGATATATTATCTGATATATTATTTGAATTAAATGACAGATTGTCATGCATTTTTATTCAGACATTTTCATCAGAATGTATTGTGATAACTGTGGTTCTCCCCTGACATTTCATCTATTAGTAGTAAAGTAGTTACCTGTTGGCTTCTAGGAATAATTCTCAGTGTTCTGCCTGGTGTGGCCTAAATGGGACATGTTAACAGGCCTCAGCCACTCACAAACTGTCTCGTCCCCTGCACAGCTGTATCATGTAATGTGGATCTGTATAACTTGCTGAACTGGACATGGAAACTTTCTCCCAGACATATTGAGGTTGGAAAGTTTTCAGAAGAGTCATAATGTAGTTAAGTGTTCACTAAAGTTAGTCTGAGTCTGTGGGCCCTCTTCCATCTCTTTATCCTCTATCGGCTGGTTCCTGGTGTCATATATGCCTTCACAATACCTCACCAGTAAAAATACATCCCTATTGCTTTACCTTTGAGCTGACCTTACATTAGCCAATACACTAACTCAGTGAGCTCAGGTAATGGACCGGAGATTCTTATATAGGACACATTCATTTCTACACTAATTTAAAGATAGATTAGCAAACACTATAAAAATGATTATCACATATGCTGTTGTCACTGCACATTCATTGTCAACAAGAATGTAAGAAACACTCCAAAGCTGCATAACTGAGGGTCAGTAAAGAATGTGGAGATTAAAAAAAGGTCCAATAATGTGGGTCAAATGTCAAAAAGAGAAGCAAACATAACATAGATACTCTTTACACTTTAATTAAAAAGGTTATGATTAAACCTGTTGGACACACAAACAATGTTTTTGGTCAAATAAAGCTGTTCATCAATTCTTATGGACAGCATAATTTAGTGAGCTGGATTTAACATGTTTCTAATCTGGACTACTTTTTGGTACTACATATATATCTTTTACTTTTGTAATTTTTAATGCGGACCTTTTGCTTGTGACAGCGGATGAAACTGTATAATTACTAACAGTGCTAATAATTTGTGCATGTTCAACATGTAAGGCTGTAGATCAGGCCTGTAAACCAGAGCGTAGAAAGTCAGAATACTGAGGCGTCTCTGCTGCTGTTCACTCTGAGCTAAACGATGGCCCATCAGGAGGAGGGGCCCCCCCTGCACCTGCAAGCCATCAGCCAGCCCGCTTGAACTGCAGCTCGAGTCTGTTCTGAAGCTCAGAGTGAGTTCACCCCTCCCCCACCGCTCCAGACACCGCGAGTTCCCCCCCACACCCCTCCTCCTCCCCCAACACCCAGAGTCTCAGCCTGAGCTGCAGGCCTGCAGCAGACCTTCAGGAACAATGGCAGACCCATGGAACTCCAAAAGAATTGAGCGACTGAGAAGTCATCGTAGAAATGAAGAACGCCCTTCGGTTTCACATCAGGTAAGAACATATAAACATATTTCCAAAATGTAATTATCAGGAAAAGTTTACATTTGACGTAGTATTATAAATAAGTGTAATGTAGTGTATTAGTGTTTCCATTGGTACCAAACACATTATGTTGGCTTGTTAGAAAGCATGTTCAATAATGCTTTATATATCTGGTACATTCTGGTACAGCACAACAGCATGATGATTTTAGCTTGTGTCATTTTAAAGGTTCATTGACCATCTTAGTTAAGAAGTATTACTGGGTGTGCGTGTGTATTTGTGTATCACAGTCAAAGTGAAAAGTGGTAAAGAGAAAGTGATTTGGTTTAATGCAGCATAGTGTAACAAACAGTTAAGAAGACACTTAATATTCCTGTTTTTTGCATAATATTAGTACTTTTATATGTTCATATGTCCTGAACCATTTTAACTGTTTCTTAGATGCTATGTTATGCATTAGATTAAAGTGGGACACTATTGTATTTAATGTTATATGGGTTTCTGGGTGTGTTTATTATCTTAAAGGTTAAAGGGTTATTAGTGTGTGCATTTCGTAGTTACATTAGTATTGCAGTCGGTAAGTCATATCTGTGAGCTACCAGCTTTCTTTATTGATCCAAAACTAATAACATAGAGATAATTAGTTATAAGAACACAATTAAATGATGTCATCATATTGTCCCAGTATCCACAGAGAAATGCATACAGCCCATATTCAGAAACTGTGCCTTTAACTCTCTGAAGTCTGAGGCCATTTTCTTGATTTTTACACATCTTCTTAAATTCACCTTTCAGGTCATTGCATATATGACACATTCTCATGTGTTGTATTCCTCATCTGCAGAACAATCTCAGCTCTCTATGTAATGAGACACCAATTGTCCTAAGGCTCTGGGTAAAAACAGCATTTGTCCCTAAAGCGGAAAAATTTAAGTCTGATTTTTGAAATGTGGACGAATTGTTTTGGTGCTTGAACTTGGTTTACCAAAGTCTTAGGTTCACAAAAGTAGGGAAACATGAATACAATAGTAGATAAATGTATAATAAAGGTCTAAAACCAAATTCTGTAATATAGATTTGTGGAGTAGAAGTGTTGTCTGTCACTTTACTTTCACTAAATGTTGGATGAAATGGGAGAAATGACTTCATACTACCGATCAAGCTTCATGGGACGTGTGCAAATAAAACATTTAAATAGTTAGTTTTAAAACAAAACATGAAATATGTATAGAAACAAAACAGAATAAACCAGTTTATTTAGTGTACAGTTTAGTTGTTCAGCTGTCGCACCAAAGAGGCGCTGACTGCTGACGTCACATCCAGCTGACGTTACGCTCTGCTCTATTACTGTGATATTACAAAACAACCTTTTGTAAAATCACTTAACCATCTTCTAATGATCCGTTTATTGTGGTTTTCCTCTTCGTCGTAGGAATGTAATCATGAAGCTCTGAAGCTCCTCGTCACCCTCACGCTGCTCCCAAATCACTGAAGGTACGTTGTTGACCGTAAACTTTCTCTCCGCTGTTCTCTCTCTTCTCTCGTCCCCTGGATCTCGGATGTGAAAACACTTTTTTCTTTTCTAAAGCGGAAGCTGCTGGGTAGCTCTTTAGTCATTTTCTTAGTGTCCATTGCTTATTTTTTTGCCAAAAATGTAGGCGGACACACAAATCTACAAATGACGGTGAGAAGTAGAGCTCGACACGCATGTGATCTGCGTCTGTATTGGGAAATAGTTTACTGTGAGAGTCACTACGAGCTTTTGAGAATGAGGACACGGAATCTGTACACTTTCCACTTCCGTGTCCTCATTCTCAAAAGCTCGTAGTGACTCTCACAGAAAGACATTTCCCAATACAGACGCAGATCACATGCGTGTCGAGCTCTACCTCTCACGGTCATTTGTAGATTTGTGTCTACGTCTTTTGGTTGAAATAAATAACCAATGGAAACTCAGGAATCACTAAGGACCTACAACAGCTTCCACTTTAGAAAAAACAACTTTAGTTTACACGTCCGAGAGAAGAGAGGAAATAGCGGAGACAAGTTTACGGTTAGTGATGTACTTTAGGAGATTTGGGAAAGCAGCGATGAGGATGAGGGAGGAGCTTCAGAGCTTGATGGGTTTCCATGATGAGGAGGAATAAGAACACAGAAGGGATCCATTTGAATATTGTTAAGTGTATTTAGACAAACGTTGTTTTGAAATATCCCATCAGCAGTCTGCTGACACCTGTGGTGTGACAGGTGAGATAAAGTCATTTTTTCTGTTTTGGTTTTATATATAGTACATGTCTTGTTTGAAAACTAACTGTTTTAATGTACATTTTTCATTTGCACACATCCCATAAAGCTTGATTTTTATTTATTGGTTTATTTGATGAGGGACAAAAACATAAAAACATAAAAACATTTCTGGAAATGCGCCAGAGTTTTAGCCAAGCAGCCATTTTCCCTCCGTAGTCCCAAGAGCCAGATGTTGTTTTTCCTGCTCTGCTTCATTGTCTATGCATCAGCCGTATGGCCATAAGAGAATTAAAATCTCCACGCCTTACTTTACTCACCATAACTCTTATCTGTAAAATCCACTACAGATGGACAATATTGATCTAATTTTTAGGCAAACCATAGACTTCTATTGTCCAGTGTTCATGTTATTAGGATATCTTTAGAAAGTCTAGGTGGAAATAGTGTCAGGTTAACAACTGATCTACATTGTCCATGAGCTGACCAAGAGGAGTATGTTTACAGCATGTTCATGGAGTTCTTTAATAACTACTAGTTGTTGTCCTTGAGTAATATCATGTGTTACCACTGAACACTTGTATGTGATCTTTGTTATCTTGACAGCTGGACCATCGACATCAGAGAGGGAACCCCAGAGGAAGGAAAGGAGGCAGAGTGGATGGGTATGTTTTTAGGAATAAGGACTATAATAGAGTTGCAATTATTCATTTATTGATTATTTAATCTTCAACCATGTATATGTAGTTGATTAACCTTTGTGTAATTTAAAAGCAAAATGCTAAACACACATGCTATTTCCAGCTTTTAAAATGTGAAAATTCTTTTTAAGATTTTATAGCTAAAATATGCTAATCGAGCCAATAATTGGAAAATAAATCAATGATGAAAACTATTGTTATTTGCAGCCCTCGTCAACACTTTGTGGCCAACTTTCTTTGGTCCAACTGTACAGTCTTTTGCTATTCAATTCACTAATGTGTAAATGATACACGTGTATTACTGAAATCATTGTTAATGTTGATTTTTGAGGTTGACTACAAAATATGGCGAGATTTTTGTAATTGTTTATCCTCCCTTCTTGTTCACATGAGGGGTCAGAATATTATAAATACTTCTCGATTTAATGCATGATTTTATGTCTTCCTTTCCAACGCTGTATAGAAATAGTGCCGATTTCACTCTACTCTTGTTTTTTAGATGGAGGTTTAGACCTCTCCCTCCACCAGAACACACCTGACCTGAGTGATGAGGATGGGGCTCGGATATGGAGAGTGAGTTATGAACTGGACTAAAAAGTACTTGGTTAGGGATTATATTTACTGTTTTTGAAAAAGGTTGTCTTTGAAATCTTTTTGTGACTTAAAAACTAATCAATACCCATCCCCAAAACCTTAAAATTAAAAGGCTCCATTCACACCAAATTTACCATAATTGAAAATAATCACTCCACTGTGAATACAAATTTAAAAAAAGCCCATATATTTGTCATTTGTTAACTTTACAGCTGAAAGTCCCCCCTCGTCTTCAGTGGGTGTCCCACAGAGGGGAAGGAAACGAGGCAGGGAGGAGGCTGATGGGACGTTTTTTATTTTTATTTAAATAAGGCCACCGTTTTAAACCCGTCTCTAAAACACATGTACATGAAAATGTTATGCAAATGTTCCTTTCCTACACTGCATAGAATAAGATGTCACCTTTGTCACTCTTCTTTTGCAGATGATTGTTCTGACCCCCGTGAGGGTGAGAGTTCAGAGCCCGATCGTGAGTAAAATGGCCTTTAACTTACTTTTACTTTAATTCTTCAGTAGTAGCTACGGTAATTTGAAGCGCTTTGAAGGAAATATTCATTGTTCTTTTATTGTGGCAGTAAAATCATTGTCTCCTGTTGAAACCGTTAAGGGCACGAACTGTTTACAGGATATGCTGATTGCAGTTTTGACTTCTTAAATGTAAGAATTAGCAGTCAGGTGTTGTTGGTCCGATATTAATGTCAGCCATTGACACATATTAACCACTCAGGAAGAATCAAATACTAAACATACACCTTTATATTCAATATACCTGAGGTGTTATTAACTCACGCAAACTAAAGTTTTAAAAAACTGGTAAGTCAGCCTTCAAAGCTCCGGTGACAGTGGTTTCTGGGACTGTGTGCCAGCTGTGCAATAGGTGGACTACATTACCTCATCACTTCCCTTGATATTTTGATGGCAGTAAATGGGATTAATAATGCGTTAGTCAGTCTCCCAGCCAGACTAACTGTGTGCTCACAGACACTAAACAGATGAGATCTGTGTTCCTGCATTGTAGCCCTTTATCGTGCAAGTAGCCACCATATGTGGTCATTTTCCTCACAAAGTATTCCATGAGTACTATGAAGGGTTAACGCTTGCTGTTATCATGCTGACAGACAATCAAATGCTCTCAGTCGTGTATCCTGCACCTTTAGCATAAATAATCATTTCCCCCATATATTATAGAATATTTGATAGAATACAGGAAATGAACGTTTGACTTTAAAATGTCCTGGACAGTATTCCTGGAGAAAGCTGTCACATTATCCCTGCAGTCGTAGATTGTTTACATTGTAAACAGCCTCTCAGATTAGAGGTGGAACTGATCAATGTTATTGGGTTTAAATAAAACTATATATTACCTGTAATTAATCGATGAGTCACCTCTAGTAGTTTTGATGATTATGAAAATGTAGCAGTTGTGAATGTTTAATCCTTTCAGTATGATGTTTTTCTAACACTGCATTTCATGATGTGTTGCTTTGTGTTTGTTTTTTATTTTCAGACGGCGTACCTGACCTCTGCTCCCCCCAAAACTATACTGATGGAAGGTGAGTTAGATAGCCTTTGTTTATGGCCTCTTATTGTACAATTCAATTGTACAAAGTATTTTGTTAAAGGACTCTAAACACGTCAGTTACAATAAAAATGTACAGGACTAATCACCATAGCATGGTTATTCACTCATCATTTTATCAAGATTAACATCTCACTATTGTGGATTAGGACCAACAAGCAGGAGCCGTTTAGTGAGATCTTACTCGGTCATAATAACCTCTGCGATGTAGTGGAGTGAATAGTACAATACTTAAGCTCTGCAACGTAGTATAGGACATGAACATGAAAATACCAAAGTACAAGTACCGAGACCTTTTACTTAAGTACTGTACTTGAAGCACTGTATTATTCTACATTCCACCACTGATACATGTAAACCTTCATGTCTATTGGACTAACAGGAACTCATGGTTAGCTGTTGCTACTGTAGACCAGAGCCCTGAGAAAGCCTGGTTAAAGGCTGCCACACAAGATAACACAACATTAATGTGAAAGAAATGGAAAGGTTCTTTAACATTGGGCAGAAAAGGGCTTTCTGTGACTGTGTGCTGGCTGTGATGAGCCTGGTCAACATATCTACATTGTGCTCTATGGATTTCATGTTACATCGTCTTCTCTGCTTCCTGTAGGGCATCGGAGTAACGAGAGAGAGGCCATGGACGGACGAGGACAAGACTGCTGTCAGAAAACAGTTAGCATGTTATGGAACAGCAAAGAGTCCCAGGCAAAGAGGACGGTAACCTCTTGTTCAGTGCAGAGAGAGAGAGAGAGAGAGGGAGAGAGAGAGAGAGAGAGAGAGAGAGAGAGAGAGAGAGAGGGAGAGAGGGGGAGAGAGAGAGAGAGAGGGAGAGAGAGAGAGGGAGAGAGAGAGAGGGAGAGAGAGAGAGAGAGAGAGAGAGAGAGAGGGAGAGAGGAACAGAGAGAGAGAGAAGGGGAGAGAGGGAGGGAGAGAGGGAGGGAGAGAGAGGGGAACAGAGACAGAGAGAGACAGAGAGAGAGAGAGGAACAGAGAGAGAGAGAGAGAAGGGAACAGACAGAGAGAGAGAGAGAGAGAGAGAGAGAGAGAGAGAGAGAGAGAGAGAGGAACAGAGACAGAGAGAGAAAGAGAGAGAGAGAGAGAGAGAAGGGAACAGACAGAGAGAGAGAGAGAGAGAGAGGAACAGAGAGAGAAAGAGAGAGAGAGAGAAGGGAACAGACAGAGAGAGAGAGAGAGAGAGAGAGAGAGGGGAACAGAGACAGAAAGGTAGAGAGAGAGAGAGAAGGGAACAGAGACAGATAGAGGGGAGAGAGAGAGAGAGAGAAGGGAACAGAGACAGATAGAGAGAGAGAGAGAGAAGGGAACAGAGACAGATAGAGGGAGAGAGAGAGAGAGAGAGAGAAGGGAACAGAGACAGATAGAGGGAGAGAGAGAGAGAGAGAGAAGGGAACAGAGACAGATAGAGGGAGAGAGAGAGAGAGAGAAGGGAACAGAGACAGATAGAGGGAGAGAGAGAGAGAGAGAAGGGAACAGGGAGAGAGACAGAGAGAGAGAAGGGAACAGAGACACAGAGAGAGAGAGAGAGAGATTGACAGAGAGACATACTGAGGGTGAGAACACTGTTCGGTTTCTAAAGCATTGTGAATGCATTAGAAATCAATTCATGCAACCTATTGTTCTATAATAGTAATTGTTTAAATAAACCAATTCTGTACTAAGGAGACAGTATTCTTTCTTGTAAGGTGTACGATAATGTTAAATATGGTTTACTTTTGTATAACAATAATTATATCCATAAAAAAGCATCTGTACCTTTATGCAGCAGTCTAATCAATAGTCATAACATGGTCACTCTTTTTAAACATACAGACCTATTTATTATTTCATAATCACATACAAAATAATAACTGCAGGCTAAAGAGAGAAGGTAGGTAAACTATTATATTAAGAAAATGACCTCAACAGCGCCCTCTACGAAACGGTCCTCACTCTGATAGTAAACTGGTACAATTTTATTTATTTTTTATTTTTATTTTTTAAAGAATCTGAGGTGGGAACTGGAGTCAGGCAGCCTCCTTGTGCTCAAATGCAACATTCATTTATTTTTAAGTATAGCAGAAAGGGTGGTCCTCAGTCCCATGGTTAATTTACCCGGACCTCACTCCGATAGTCATACAGGAATGTGTGTGTGTGTGTGTGTGTGTGTGTATATAAATGTGTGTATAAATATGTGTATATACATAAATGTGTGTGTGTGTATAAATGTGTATAAATGTGTGTGTGTAAATGTGTGTGTATAAATATGTGTATAAGTGTGTGTGTGTGTATAACTATTTGTGTAAATGTGTGTGTATAAATATATGTGTGTAAATGTACGTGTATAAATATGTGTATAAACGTATATTATAAATATATGTACATCAATGCGTGTGTATAAATATGTGTAAACAATAACCCATATTTACGCCTGTATGACGTCATGTTGTTGATGGAGCAGCTGCTACGTTAGCGTAGCGGCCGCTACGTTAGCGTAGCGCCCATCAGACCAGACTCCATTCAGAAAGCGAGCGTTTTAAAAGTCGTCTGCTCGTCGTCTTGGTGACAGAATTCTAAAACACGACTTTCATCTGTTCATTGAGATTAAATCACAGCTGAAGGGTTTTATTTTGAGCCTGTTAGTGAACACAGCCCCTCTGGATGATGCCTTCATGATCCTGGGATATCTGGGACTTCCTCGACGTGAACAAAGCAGCGCTCGTGGTTATTGTAGGACTCCAGGAATATTCATCACTCATAGCTCACCCTCCTCATGGTTATTGTAGCACAGCATGAATATTCATAACTCATAGCTCACCCTCCTCATGGTTATTGTAGCACAGCATGAATATTCATAACTCAGCTCACCCTCCTCATGGTTATTGTAGCACAGCATGAATATTCATAACTCATAGCTCACCCTCCTCATGGTTATTGTAGGACTCCAGGAATATTCATAACTCATAGCTCACCCTCCTCATGGTTATTGTAGGACTCCAGGAATATTCATAACTCATAGCTCACCCTCCTCATGGTTATTGTAGCACAGCATGAATATTCATAACTCATAGCTCACCCTCCTCATGGTTATTGTAGGACTCCAGGAATATTCATAACTCATAGCTCACCCTCCTCATGGTTATTGTAGCACAGCATGAATATTCATAACTCATAGCTCACCCTCCTCATGGTTATTGTAGCACAGCATGAATATTCATAACTCATAGCTCACCCTCCTCATGGTCATTGTAGCACAGCATGAATATTCATAACTCATAGCTCACCCTCCTCATGGTCATTGTAGCACAGCATGAATATTCATAACTCATAGCTCACCCTCCTCATGGTCATTGTAGCACAGCATGAATATTCATAACTCAGCTCACCCTCCTCATGGTTATTGTAGCACAGCATGAATATTCATAACTCAGCTCACCCTCCTCATGGTCATTGTAGCACAGCATGAATATTCATAACTCATAGCTCACCCTCCTCATGGTTATTGTAGCACAGCATGAATATTCATAACTCATAGCTCACCCTCCTCATGGTCATTGTAGCACAGCATGAATATTCATAACTCAGCTCACCCTCCTCATGGTTATTGTAGCACAGCATGAATATTCATAACTCAGCTCACCCTCCTCATGGTCATTGTAGCACAGCATGAATATTCATAACTCATAGCTCACCCTCCTCATGGTTATTGTAGCACAGCATGAATATTCATAACTCATAGCTCACCCTCCTCATGGTCATTGTAGCACAGCATGAATATTCATAACTCATAGCTCACCCTCCTCATGGTCATTGTAGCACAGCATGAATATTCATAACTCATAGCTCACCCTCCTCATGGTCATTGTAGCACAGCATGAATATTCATAACTCAGCTCACCCTCCTCATGGTTATTGTAGCACAGCATGAATATTCATAACTCAGCTCACCCTCCTCATGGTCATTGTAGCACAGCATGAATATTCATAACTCATAGCTCACCCTCCTCATGGTCATTGTAGCACAGCATGAATATTCATAACTCATAGCTCACCCTCCTCGTGGCCCAGCTGCTTGTTCTTGGCTCTCTTTCGGGCTTCGTTCTTGTCCGTGTCGGAGTTCACGGCCTCGTAAACCGTCTCCGCCACTTCCTGCTGCCAGCGCTCCGAGATGACCAGAGGGAAGTTCTTGTACAGCTCCTGGTCGCTGTCCAGCAGCTGCAGGACGAGGGAAGGGTTAGGTTCTAGTCCCATTCAGAGGAGGGTTAGGTTCTAGTCCCATTCAGAGGAGGGTTAGGGTTCTAGTCCCATTCAGAGGAGGGTTAGGGTTCTAGTCCCATTTAGAGGAGGGTTAGGGTTCTAGTCCCATTCAGAGGAGGGTTAGGGTTCTAGTCCCATTCAGGAGAGGGTTAGGTTCCAGTCCCATTCAGAGGAGAGTTAGGGTTCTAGTCCCATTCAGAGAGGGTTAGGGTTCTAGTCCCATTCAGAGAGGGTTAGGTTCCAGTCCCATTCAGAGAGGGTTAGGTTCCAGACCCATTCAGAGAGGGTTAGGTTCCAGTCCCATTCAGAGAGGGTTAGGTTCCAGTCCCATTCAGAGAGGGTTAGGGTTCTAGTCCCATTCAGAGAGGGTTAGGTTCCAGTCCCATTCAGAGGAGGGTTAGGTTCCAGTCCCATTCAGAGGAGGGTTAGGGTTCTAGTCCCATTCAGAGGAGGGTTAGGGTTCTAGACCCATTCAGAGGAGGGTTAGGGTTCTAGACCCATTCAGAGGAGGGTTAGGGTTCTAGACCCATTCAGAGGAGGTGCTCACATCTCTGCAGTTAATACTCACTGAGAGTTTACATGTTCATCCAGTGTGAACTTATTGTAATAATAAACTTATTGTAATAATAAACTTATTGTAATAATAAACTTATTGTAATGAAATACATGATTGCTTTGGATCAATGACCATCAGCTGCTAAGGTATTAAAGTAATTAAAGTAATTAAAGTTATTAAAGTAGGTCGTTTGGGTTTGAGTCGTCTATGATAATATATAAAGGAACCAGATGAAGCTAGACTTGTGGTGCAAAAAAAAATTATCTATTACAATTATTTATTTTTACATAATAATAACAACAAAATTTAATAAAAAAATTAAAATATGAAATACAAAAACTTTAATTAAAAACGATTTATAATGCTGTTATACAAGAGAGCAGCTTCCTGCAGGAACTACTTCATTTCTACCGAGCTAATCACCCACAATGCACCTGGGCACCGAGCTCAGGAGGAGCGTTCAGTTTTATGTTCCATTCCAGAACGTTGTGGGGTCGTTACCTTGATGCCCTTGGTGTCCTCCTCGTCAAAAGAGCCGATGTCGAAGGCGTCGGCGGCGTTCACCTCGCCCCGCGGAGGAATGAGAGGAGGAGCGTACTGCGGGGAGGAAGAGGAGGAAGACGAGGGACAAGAGGAGGAGAGCTGAACAACGAGGCCACGGCAGCCACGGGGTAACCATGGCAACTGTGCCGGCTAACGACCCGATCCGCCGCAGACGAGAGCACGATAATAATAATCCATAATCAATACGTCTTCCATAACGTTTAAGACATCAGCAGCACACATTTTATTTATTTAAGTGAAGAAGGTTCATCTTTAAATTTTTTAAATAAAGCTTTTATTTTGTTCGGACCAAAACATTAAAGAAGTGTGTGTGTGTGTGTGTGTGTGTGTGTGTGTGTGTGTGTGGGTCGCTGCTCACCTTCTGCAGGTAAACCTGCTGCCAGTCGATGCCTTTGAAGAACTGATGCTCCTTCACCTCCAGCGCCCTGACAAGGAAGCTGCTGTTAGAGCGCTCACCACCAGGGGGAGCTGTTAGAGCGCTCACCACCAGGGGGAGCTGTTAGAGAGCTCACCACCAGGGGGAGCTGTTAGAGAGCTCACCACCAGGGGGAGCTGTTAGAGAGCTCACCACCAGGGGGAGCTGTTAGAGAGCTCACCACCAGGGGGAGCTGTTAGAGAGCTCACCACCAGGGGGAGCTGTTAGAGAGCTCACCACCAGGGGGCAGCGGTCACACGCTACCAGAGAGAGAGTGTGTGTGTTTCTGTGTGTGTGTGTGCGCCCGTGTGTGTGTGTGTCTGTGTGTGTGTGTGTGTGTTTCTGTGTGTGTGTGTCTGTGTGTGTGTGTGTGTGTGTGTGTGTCTGTGTCTGTGTCTGTGTGTGTGCGTGCGCGCGCGCGTGCGTGTGTGTGTGTGCGTCTGTGTGTGTGTGTGTGTGTGTGTGTGTGTGTGTGTGTCTGTGTGTGTGTGTCTGTGTGTGTCTCTGTGTCTCTGTGTGTGTCTGTGTCTCTGTGTCTGTGTGTGTGTGTCTGTGTGTGTGTGTGTGTGTGTGTGTGTGTGTGTGTGTGTGTGTGTGTGTGTGTGTGTGTGTGTCTCTGTGTGTGTGTGTGTGTGTGTGTGTGTGTGTGTTACCCTCGGCCCTGGCAGCCCAGCCTCTTGGATACGTCTCTCTGCAGAAGCCCCTCCAGCAGCTCTTTGAGCTCTGCAGTGAAGGAGTCTGGCAGCTCCACATTCTGTGGGGGGGAAGGGAAGGGAAGGGAAGGAGGAGGGAGGAAACAAGGAGGCGAGCGTGAGGACGGAGGACAAACCGAGGTGTTTCTGTCTGCACGTCCTCAGGTTGTAAAGACAGGCGAACAGACCAAACCTCTAGACTGTGATCACCCCTCAGGTGAGCTCTACCTGCTGAGGACCGTCCTCACAACGTGAGGCTTTGCATTTGGCCTGGGTGTAATTGAATGAAAGAAAACACTTTGGTCACACTAAACCACACACCATGTGAACAAGAAGCAGGCTGGATGAACTACAATATTAACTGTTGTATTTGTCAACTGTTTGAATTGAAGCATAATTTTAGCAAAATGTTAGAAATGATCGATTTGAAAGATACAAACTTTTACTTTGTAAAATATATGAATTGTAAATTGTATTTATTTGGATGTGGTCAGAAATGTCCTGAACACATACATATCAGTCAGATATATAATTACATTAATTATCTTTCCATTAACCCTCAAATCAAATAATAAATACACTTCACGCACAATGTAGTTGTATTTTCTCTTTAACTCACTAGTTGAAGGTCACATGTTTTACTTAATGTGAATATAATTAATTTAATCTCATTTCCATATATGCTAGTATACAATTTGTCGGTATCTTATTTTGAAAACCGGATGTTGTGTCACATGGATCTTTCCGCTAACTTCGTAAAAACCCTCGCTCGCTCCCGGTCTGTGCCGTTTGAATGTACAGAGGAGCGATGACGAGTCTGATGAGCTGACCGCAGTTCTCTTTGAGTGACTTTAATCAGTCTGGAGTCGCCTTCGCGTGGCTTGAGGAGTCTGTCGGCTCACGTCAGTTGCATGCCCTTATAAGGAGCTGCGGGGCGTTTCTGTATGCTAATCCAGGCGCACGAGAAATCCTCATCGGGGAGCGGAGAAGGCTTCGGCTGCGTATGAACACATTTTCAGGCGTTATGAATCAGGGGGAGATCTTTTCTGACGTTGGTCTTTAGAAGTCCGTAAGAAAACATTTCAGCAAACACATTAAAAAAAAGTTCGAAAATGTGTGTTTTTATTTTTATTTTATTTTGGAGTGCGACCGGGAAAGTCTCCAAGATCGACCGGTAGATCGCGATCGACGGGTTGGCGACCGCTGCTTTAGAGCCTCAGAGGGAAGGAGCCCAGTGAGAAACAGTTCTCTGTTAGCGGTGCTGCTAACGTTACTAGCTCTCCTGTTGGTTCTCCGTTAGCGGTGCTGCTAACGTTACTAGCTCTCCTCCTGTTGGTTCTGTTAGCGGTGCTGCTAACGTTACTAGCTCTCCTCCTGTTGGTTCTCTGTTAGCGGTGCTGCTAACGTTACTAGCTCTCCTGTTGGTTCTGTTAGCGGTGCTGCTAATGTTACTAGCTCTCCTCCTGTTGGTTCTCTGTTAGCGGTGCTGCTAACATTACCAACTCTCCTGTTGGTTCTGTTAGCGGTGCTGCTAATGTTACTAGCTCTCCTCCTGTTGGTTCTCTGTTAGCGGTGCTGCTAACGTTACTAGCTCTCCTCCTGTTGGTTCTCCGTTAGCGGTGCTGCTAATGTTACTAGCTCTCCTCCTGTTGGTTCTCTGTTAGCGGTGCTGCTAACGTTACTAGCTCTCCTCCTGTTGGTTCTCTGTTAGCGGTGCTGCTAACGTTACTAGCTCTCCTCCTGTTGGTTCTGTTAGCGGCGCTGCTAACGTTACTAGCTCTCCTCCTGCTGGTTCTCCGTTAGCGATGCTGGTACCGTTATTAGCTCTCCTGTTGGTTCTCCGTTAGCGGTGCTGCTAACGTTACTAGCTCTCCTGTTGGTCTAAACACTGATTGGTTGTTTACAAAGTCACATGATCAGAGACTAGAGAAGCATCATGATGTCCTGATCACATGATCTACTGGAGGAGAACCTTTATTTACTCTGATGGTTAACATCAGGACACCTGTTCTCCTTCTCTCTCTCTTTGTTCCATCCGTCTCTTCCTGTTCTCTCGTTCACCGCCGTCTGCTTCCTTCATGTTTATGGAATGAGACCATCAATCATGTTTAATAAACAATAAGACATATAGAGCGGTATTTTTAGCCCGGTCGACTCTCTCTCTCTCTCTCACGCTCGCTCGCCCTCAGACGAGGATTAAGGGATAAACCAGATTAAGTGGCTGGATTAAAATTCTAATCTGGATTTATTGTGATATGAAAGATTAGACTCTCTCTGTCTAAAGGTCCTGCTCGGCCAAATAGCCTGTGTGTGTGTGTGTGTGTGTGTGTGTGTGTGTGTGTGAGAGAGTGTCCGTCCTGACGCAACACGTGAAACGGACACAGACATTTGGACGCGTTCCACTGACGAGGAGCAAAGCTGTGCTGATGAAAAATTCTCTCTACGTTTGCACACACACACACACACACACACACACACACACACACACACACACACACACACACACACACACACACACACTGCAGGACTCCGATGTGAAGAGGAGGAGAGAAGAAGAAGAGTGGGTGAGAGCAGATGGGTCGGCGCGGTGCGCTCAATGGACGCCATTCAGCCATTCATCCAGAGAGTTCTGCAGAATCTGACCCGTGACACCGGCACTAAGTTCCTCTAACAGATGATGGAGCGCTCAATAGAACCGCCTACGTTCTGCTCACTGGTTCCTCTTTCACTCATAACTCACAAGGCCGTCTCTAACCAGTTATCAGGGAATCAAACCTCAACCTGCAGGTCTGTGTTAAAGCTGCATTCTCTCTCCTGACCACCAGGGGGAGACTCCTCCGGTTGTATAGAAGTCTATGCTTCATGTGTTAAAGCTGCATTCTCTCTCCTGACCACCAGGGGGCGACTCCTCTGGTTGTATAGAAGTCTATGCTTCATGTGTTAAAGCTGCATTCTCTCTCCTGACCACCAGGGGGCGACTCCTCTGGTTGTATAGAAGTCTATGCTTCATGTGTTAAAGCTGCATTCTCTCTCCTGACCACCAGGGGGCGACCACTCTGGTTGTATAGAAGTCTATGCTTCATGTGTTAAAGCTGCATTCTCTCTCCTGACCACCAGGGGGCGACCACTCTGGTTGTATAGAAGTCTATGCTTCATGTGTTAAAGCTGCATTCTCTCTCCTGACCCCCAGGGGGCGACTCCTCTGGTTGTATAGAAGTCTATGCTTCATGTGTTAAAGCTGCATTCTCTCTCCTGACCACCAGGGGGCGACTCCTCTGGTTGTATAGAAGTCTATGCTTCATGTGTTAAAGCTGCATTCTCTCTCCTGACCACCAGGGGGCGACTCCTCTGGTTGTATAGAAGTCTATGCTTCATGTGTTAAAGCTGCATTCTCTCTCCTGACCACCAGGGGGCGACTCCTCTGGTTGTATAGAAGTATATGCTTCATGTGTTAAAGCTGCATTCTCTCTCCTGACCACCAGGGGGCGACCACTCTGGTTGTATAGAAGTCTATGCTTCATGTGTTAAAGCTGCATTCTCTCTCCTGACCCCCAGGGGGCGACTCCTCTGGTTGTATAGAAGTCTAAGCTTCATGTGTTAAAGCTACATTCTCTCTCCTGACCACCAGGGGGCGACTCCTCTGGTTGTATAGAAGTATATGCTTCATGTGTTAAAGCTGCATTCTCTCTCCTGACCACAAGGGGGAGACCACTCTGGTTGTATAGAAGTATATGCTTCATGTGTTAAAGCTGCATTCTCTCTCCTGACCACCAGGGGGCGACTCCTCTGGTTGTATAGAAGTCTATGCTTCATGTGTTAAAGCTGCATTCTCTCTCCTGACCACCAGGGGGGCGACTACTATGGTTGTATAGAAGTATAAGCTTCTAGTTTTTCTTTTACTTCTAGTCCTGATGGTTCTGTTTCCAGAGAGGAGCAGGGCTTTTATTTTGAAGGGCAGTAGAAGGTTAACGTGTGCAGCTCACTCCTCTTGCTGAGCCGGTTTCTGTCTAAACACACGGAGAGAGCAAAGACATCCGCCTCGGTAAACACCGGACAGACCGCCCTCGCCGCGCAGCAAAGGCTTCTGGGAAACGCGCGGCTGAGTCTTACCATGGTGAGCGTCATGCGGTCGATCTCGTGTTTGTCTTTGGTCTTGTGCTGCCGGAAGGGGCTGTGCCTGGAGAGAGAGGTTATTTAATATTATTATCATTATTAATATTACTATATGAACATCATTAAAGATACATAACATTATTAAAAACGTATCAATATATTATTATTAACGTTATAATAAACAATCAACATTATTAGTAATATATTAACATTACTAATAAATTAACATTTGTATTATTAATAATAATAATAATTAATTATTATTATTAATATTACATCTGGAAGCAGCAAATGTTTTAATGACAGAACTGATGCTAATATATATATAAATATATATATATATATATATATATATTTTTTTTTTTATATATATTTTTTTTTTTTTTTTTTGCCTTCATTTTTATTTGTAAACTAGTAAAGCAAGTAGTGGGGTAAACAGTAAAATTAACAATATTTCCCTCTGAGATGCAGATGAAGTAGAATGAGGCATGAAAACAATATACTCAGAGTACTTGAGTAGAGGTACTTGTACTTGAGGAAAAGAGGGAGTAGAGGTACTTGTACTTGAGGAAAAGAGGGAGTAGAGGTACTTGTACTTGAGGAAAAGAGGGAGTAGAGGTACTTGTACTTGAGGAAAAGAGGGAGTCGAGGTACTTGTACTTGAGGAAAAGAGGGAGTCGAGGTACTTGTACTTGAGGAAAAGAGGGAGTCGAGGTGAGGAGGAAACCAGAAACTTGTCTCACGTTCCAACTGAAGCAGCGTCATGAACATTAATAAATATTACGACTCGTATTAATGCAGAACATCTTCATCGGGATGGACACAGAACATCTTCCTCACTTCATTTAAAAGATGCAGAAACCGAAAGCTTCCATCTTCACTTCGTCTCAACTTCCTGTCGTTTAGTTTTTCTCTTACGTCATAAACTAAATACACAAACAGTCCACGCCTGAGTCATGCTTTTATTTTGAAAGGTGCTGTGTGAATAACGGGTTGTTTTCATGTGAAGACAAAATAACTTTTTTATTTTTTCCCGTCAGAAAAGGTTAAAGACTTTAAACACCATTCATAAAAACAGATACTTAAGCTCTCAGAGCTGCTGCTCTCCTGATCTGGTTGTGTTTGTGTTGTTGTGTTACTTTAGTGAATCTGAACGAACCTTTAAAACACTAAAGTCACACAACAACAACAAACACACACACACACACACACACACACACACACACACACACACACACACACACACACACACACACACACACACACACACACACACCCCTGAAGGAGAGAGGAGACCAGCAGCTCTGAGAGCTTAAATCACTGGTTTATGAATGAGTCTGGTGGTACAGTCAGAGGAGAGATGGACCAGTCTACATACAGCATTAAGCTACTGGGAGGAGAGATGGACCAGTCTACGTACAGCTACTGGGAGGAGAGCTGGACCAGTCTACATACAGCTACTGGGAGGAGAGATGGACCAGTCTACATACAGCATTAAGCTACTGGGAGGAGAGCTGGACCAGTCTACATACAGCATTAAGCTACTGGGAGGAGAGATGGACCAGTCTACATACAGCATTAAGCTACTGGGAGGAGAGCTGGACCAGTCTACATACAGCATTAAGCTACTGGGAGGAGAGATGGACCAGTCTACATACAGCATTAAGCTACTGGGAGGAGAGCTGGACCAGTCTACATACAGCATTAAGCTACTGGGAGGAGAGCTGGACCAGTCTACATACAGCATTAAGCTACTGGGAGGAGAGATGGACCAGTCTACATACAGCATTAAGCTACTGGGAGGAGAGATGGACCAGTCTACATACAGCATTAAGCTACTGGGAGGAGAACTGGACCAGTCTACATACAGCATTAAGCTACTGGGAGGAGAGATGGACCAGTCTACATACAGCATTAAGCTACTGGGAGGAGAGATGGACCAGTCTACGTACAGCATTAAGCTACTGGGAGGAGAGATGGACCAGTCTACATACAGCATTAAGCTACTGGGAGGAGAGATGGACCAGTCTACATACAGCATTAAGCTACTGGGAGGAGAGCTGGACCAGTCTACATACAGCATTAAGCTACTGGGAGGAGAGATGGACCAGTCTACATACAGCTACTGGGAGGAGAGATGGACCAGTCTACATACAGCATTAAGCTACTGGGAGGAGAGCTGGACCAGTCTACATACAGCATTAAGCTACTGGGAGGAGAGATGGACCAGTCTACATACAGCATTAAGCTACTGGGAGGAGAGATGGACCAGTCTACATACAGCATTAAGCTACTGGGAGGAGAGCTGGACCAGTCTACATACAGCATTAAGCTACTGGGAGGAGAGATGGACCAGTCTGCATACAGCATTAAGCTACTGGGAGGAGAGCTGGACCAGTCTACATACAGCATTAAGCTACTGGGAGGAGAGATGGACCAGTCTACATACAGCATTAAGCTACTGGGAGGAGAGCTGGACCAGTCTACATACAGCATTAAGCTACTGGGAGGAGAGATGGACCAGTCTACATACAGCATTAAGCTACTGGGAGGAGAGCTGGACCAGTCTACATACAGCTACTGGGAGGAGAGATGGACCAGTCTACATACAGCTGATGGGAGGAGAGAGACCAGTCTACGTACAGCGTTAAGCTGATATTGATTATTTCAGGTGGGTACCATGCGTCCACAGCAGGACCTCGTACTAAAGCGTGGTACTGTCCCTTTAAGGGCAGCAGTCTGGGGCCAGAGTGACTCAGAATGCTGAAGAAGAGGATCTTAATGGAGAGGAAGGCTCTCCATTAAGATCCTCTTCTTCAGTCTAATTGTTCAGAGACTGAAGACCAGAAGAGACCGGATCAATACACCCCAGTGTGAACCTCCTGGATGAGAGGAGGCGGAGCCTGTGGGGCTCATCAGGAGAGGAGGAGGCGGAGCCTGTGGGGCTCATCAGGAGAGGAGGAGGCGGAGCCTGTGGGGCTCATCAGGAGATCATTACTGTAACCAGTCTGCCACACATAAACATTATATATATATATATATATATATATATATATATATATATATATATATATATGTGTTATGTTTTAATACTACAGTTGGACTGGTCATTATCTTTTATAGACTTGTTTATGAGCGCTGAGCGCTTCTCTGTTGTTGTTGTTGTTATTGTGTCTGATGATAAACAACTTGAGACTCGTTTGTTTCAGGAGAGTTTTAACCTGCGGACATTCTGGCTGCTTCTCTCTTAGAGAATATTACATTTTTACAGAATATTTGAACACATTTCTTCTAAATCTGTGACTTTAATTTTTAGAGAATATTGAATTTCTTTCTTCTAAAATTGTGACTTTAATCTCTGAGAATATTTTTTAAATCTCAGAAATTTTTGACTATTCTTAGAGAATATTGAATTTTATTCTCATACATTTTTGATTTTGCCTGGGAATATTACACACACATATATATATATATATATATATATATATATTTATTTTACAATACCAAACACCTGCTCACTGATTCTTGTAATATCAAGAGAAGAAGCTCTTCTCAAATTCTGTAAAGTCACTTTTTCACCAAAGACACACACACACTCCATCTTTAAAGTGGTTAAACACAGCAGCGCACAACATCAATGGAGAGGTGTCTCACACACACACACACACACACACACACACACACACACACACACACACACACCTCTCTGTTCCTGACCATCACACACGCACAGGTTTTCTGACCTACTGGGCTTGGACCTCTGGCATTTACACACTCCAGATCAGATCAAACAACACACACACACACACACACACACACACACACACACACACACACACACACACACACAGGAGCGGCTTCAAAGAGGCTGGAGAGGGTTGAGGGCAGACAGGAAGTGAGGAGGAGGAGGAGGAAGAGCTTACCCTCGCAGCAGCTTGAAGAGCATGCAGCCCAGAGAGAACCAGTCGGCGCTGCTGTCGTAGGCCGTCCCCTTCTGCAGGACCTCCGGGGCCATGTAGCCGTGAGTCCCCCTGAGAACAGACAGCATTATGGGTCATACCGGAGAGGAGGCGGAGCCAGAACCGCTCCCACTCCTCTCATTACCGGGTTCATACCGGGTCTGACCGGAGAGGAGGCCAGAACCGCTCCCACTCCTCTCATTAAGAACGCTTACAGACGTTCCGGGAGGTGAAGCGGCTTCTGGTAAATTACAGAGATGATCATCATCATCATCATCATCAAGTCGCTACTTTATTTTTGTGTTAATTTCTCTCGTTGCATATTTAAACGGCAAAAAGACCCAGATAATAACATAAAAATCGAATTAGCTAATTCCAGCAAATTCCAGGATACTTTTATTGTGAAACTCCCGACAGGCAACAGGAAGCGGTTCCTGTTTAAATCTAAACTTCCAGCTGATTTCTCTCTTGTTGCTCAGAGGATCTTTGTCTCTTTCAGTCTCAACTGAAGAACATTAATCAGTAACGAGACGTTCTTCAGAATAAAAGCACCGCTCAGCCTGATCCCGGTAACGAGACGTTCTTCAGAATAAAAGCACCGCTCAGCCTGATCCCGGTAACGAGACGTTCTTCAGAATAAAAGCACCGCTCAGCCTGATGCCGGCGCTCGGCTCCACTTTGTGAGGACGAACAGAAGCTCCAGAGAGACGGATCCATTATTAATGCTTCATTGCTTCCAACGTCCTCTCGGTGATGTGATCGATTTGATTTCTCTCAACGTGTGGAGGCGACGAGCCAGATGTTTGTTGATGTGAAACACGTCTCTTTAAATGCTTCACGTGTGAATAAAACCTTTTAAACATCATCTTGAATCACAGCTCATATTTCATCTCTAATATCTATTTTATATTCATGAACGCATCATGAGAACGTTCTCATTTACCTTCAGCCAGTATTCATGTTCACCGAGCAGAGCCTGAACGCATCATCATGTAACTGAAGTGAACCTCCGCTGGTTCTCCGTTAGCGGTGCTGCTAACGTTACTAGCTCTCCTGTTGGTTCTCCTATAGCGGTGCTGCTAACGTTACTAGTTCTCCTCCTGTTGGTTCTCCGTTAGCGGTGCTGCTAACGTTACTAGCTCTCCTCCTGTTGGTTCTCTGTTAGCGGTGCTGCTAACGTTACTAGCTCTCCTCCTGTTGGTTCTCTGTTAGCGGTGCTGCTAACGTTACTAGCTCTCCTGTTGGTTCTCTGTTAGCAGTGCTGCTAACGTTACTAGCTCTCCTCCTGCTGGTTCTCTGTTAGCGGTGCTGCTAACGTTACTAGCTCTCCTCCTGTTGGTTCTCCTATAGCGGTGCTGCTAACGTTACTAGCTCTCCTGTTGGTTCTCCGTTAGCGGTGCTGCTAACGTTACTAGCTCTCCTGTTGGTTCTCCGTTAGCGGTGCTGCTAACGTTACTAGCTCTCCTCCTGTTGGTTCTCCGTTAGCGGTGCTGCTAACGTTACTAGCTCTCCTCCTGTTGGTTCTCTGTTAGCGGTGCTGCTAACGTTACTAGCTCTCCTCCTGTTGGTTCTCCGTTAGCGGTGCTGCTAACGTTACTAGCTCTCCTCCTGTTGGTTCTCCGTTAGCGGTGCTGCTAACGTTACTAGCTCTCCTCCTGCTGGTTCTCCGTTAGCGGTGCTGCTAACGTTACTAGCTCTCCTCCTGTTGGTTCTCCGTTAGCGGTGCTGCTAACGTTACTAGCTCTCCTCCTGTTGGTTCTCTGTTAGCGGTGCTGCTAACGTTACTAGCTCTCCTCCTGTTGGTTCTCCGTTAGCGGTGCTGCTAACGTTACTAGCTCTCCTCCTGTTGGTTCTCCGTTAGCGGTGCTGCTAACGTTACTAGCTCTCCTCCTGTTGGTTCTCCTATAGCGGTGCTGCTAACGTTACTAGCTCTCCTCCTGCTGGTTCTCCGTTAGCGGTGCTGCTAACGTTACTAGCTCTCCTCCTGTTGGTTCTCCGTTAGCGGTGCTGCTAACGTTACTAGCTCTCCTCCTGCTGGTTCTCCGTTAGCGGTGCTGCTAACGTTACTAGCTCTCCTCCTGTTGGTTCTCCGTTAGCGGTGCTGCTAACGTTACTAGCTCTCCTGTTGGTTCTCCGTTAGCAGTGCTGCTAACGTTACTAGCTCTCCTCCTGTTGGTTCTCCGTTAGCGGTGCTGCTAACGTTACTAGCTCTCCTCCAGTTGGTTCTCCGTTAGCGGTGCTGCTAACGTTACTAGCTCTCCTGTTGGTGTAAACACTGATTGGTAGTTCATAAGTCACATGGCCAGATACTCACACACTAGCGTGGGGCTTCTTCTTGGAGAAGTCACAGGCCAGGCCGAGGTCTGAGATGCGGACGTGGCCGTGTTCGTCCAGCAGGATGTTCGCTGGCTGAAAGGAGAGAGAGAATCAGAGGAAACAAAGTTGAGAATAATTCACATCTTAAGTTACAATTTCCATTTCACCAGGAGAGAAAAACTCTGAAGGACGAAGACGATAAAAGAAAAAACGGTTCTGGTTTTCATCCAGCGTTCAAAAACATCTCTCTCTCTCTCTCCATCCCTCTCTCTCTCTCTCTCTCCCCCTCCCCCTCCCTCCCTCCCTGCTCTGTTTATTGAAGCCCTAAACCGTCCCTGACTTCCAGCTGAAATATGTGTTATTATGGCGACCGGTCCAAACAGAGCCGGAGGAGAACCAGAGATTACCCACAATGCTTTGCGCTGTAGATATACAAGCAGGAGGGTTATGAAATGCTTTGATTATATGTTCCTACATATTGGTCCGTCCCTCAATACCGTCTCACTTCCTGTTTGTGTCTCACACTTCGGTTCCCCTGAAGACGCCAATCTTTAAAAAACACACTTTAATCGTTTCACGTCTTAAAAAACAGCTTTTAAACAAACAAACATTTCAATCTGCACTACTCAACAGCTTTATATTGACGATATATCAAGTCAGAGCACGGATTTCTAAACAGGAAGTGAACTAATGCCGACTCATTTCACACACACACACACACACACACACACACACACACACACACACACACACACACACACACACACACACACACACCTTGAGGTCTCGGTAGACGACGAAGCGGTTGTGCATGTGTTCCAGACCCAGGATGATCTCGGCTGCGTAGAAGCGCATCTCCTTCTCACTGAAGACGCCGTGCTGAGAGAGGTGGTAGTGGAGGTCCCCACCTGGACACACACACACACACACACACACACACACACACACGTCAGAGTGACCTCATAGCACCTGGGTCTCTAGGTCTCTGGGTCTGGTACTCTGGGGTCTGGGTCTGGTTCTTTGGGTCTCTGGGTCTCTGGGTCTGGTCCTCTGGGTCGGGGTCTGGGTCTGGTCCTCTGGGTCGGGGTCTGGGTCCTCTGGGTCCTCTGGGTCTGGTCCTCTGGGTCTGGTCCTCTGGGTCTGGTCCTCTGGGTCTGGGGTCTCTGGGTCTCTGGTGCTCTGGGTCCTCTGGGTCCTCTGGGTCTCTGGGTCTGGTCCTCTGGGTCTCTGGGTCTGGTCCTCTGGGTCTGGTCCTCTGGGTCTCTGGGTCTGGGTCCTCTGGGTCTGGGGTCTCTGGGTCTGGGGTCTCTGGGTCTGGGGTCTCTGGTCTGGGTCCTCTGGGTCTGGGTACCGTTCATGAGGTCCAGGATGAAGCAGAGCTTGTCGGGCGTGTGGAAGGCGTACGTCATGCACACGATGAACGGGCAGTCCTGCAGAGAGACGCTCGTTACTGAGGTACAAGTACAACCATGGGGAATACTACAAGTATTATCAGATACATGTACTCCAAGTATCAGGAGACCAAGTACTCCTTCTATGTGAAGTCATTAAAAACCAACTAAAAAAGACTAGAAGAAGAGTGGAGGACAGAAGACAAAGAAAAAAAGAGGAGGAGAAAAAGATGAAGAGAAGAAACAACAACATTGTTCTCAACTCAAACGTTAAATGTAGAAACGTGTTTGAGTTCTTCTCTTCGTGCTGTTGACGGGTCAGGTGGTAACAAACAGGTGAGGGTGAACAGTAAACAACAACAACAACAACAACAGCGCCGCCTCACCCCGGTGCTGACTAGCGACAGCATGATCCTCTCGTTGAGCGCCAGCGTCTCTCCCTGCTTCATCTTGATCCTCTTCTTGTCCAGACACTTCATGGCGTACCTGCATCACACAAGCATGAGCCGTGACCTCTGAGTGACCTCTGAGTGACCTCTGAGTGACCCTGTGTTTTCATTCATGTGTATTAGCCCCGCCCCCTCACATCTTGCCCGTGTCGGCCTTCCTGCAGCCGTACACTTCCCCGAAGCCGCCTCGCCCGATGATCCGGTGCACGCTGAAGTCGTTCATGGTCAGCTGAGGACACACACACACACACACACACACACACACACACACACACACACACTTTTTATTGGGTCCAACCAGGTTAATTATTTAAAGGGAACACTTTAACTGTGTTCAACGCTATGCATTGTGGGTAATTCCCTCAGACTTGTTCAAACCCACGAGTGTGACGACATTTTACTTCCTGTTCATACCCCCAAAGCATTCTGGGAAATGTAGTTCCGAAACTAAGCACCCAAATATGCTCCAAATGGAAGACAAACAATAATATATATATATATATATATATATATATATATATAGCACTAAAGTGAGGTTTAAAGCTTGTACTCACGTGGATGTTTAGCTCCACGTTCTTCCACTGGCAAAAACGAGTAAATTTGTCACTGAAGGGAAGAAGAAGAAGGTTAAAAACAAAAAGGTGACTTTCCTGTCGCAGGTGAACAGATGATGAAGGAATGAAGGAATATCTAACGATGAAGATGCCCCGCCCCTCCTCTTCCTCCCCGTCTCACCTCTCGATGAACTTCTGGAAGATCTTCCCCCTCAAGCTGTCGCAGATCTCCACGATGTACGGCTGCAGGAGGAGACAGAGGGTCATGATCAATGAGGGGGCGGAGTCATGTCATGATCAATGAGGGGGCGGAGTCATGTCATCATCAATGAGGGGGCGGAGTCATGTCATGATCAATAAGGGGGCGGAGTCATTTCATCATCAATAAGGGGGCGGAGTCATTTCATCATCAATGAGGGGGCGGAGTCATTTCATCATCAATGAGGGGGCGGAGTCATGTCATCATCAATGAGGGGGCGGAGTCATTTCATCATCAATAAGGGGGCGGAGTCATTTCATCATCAATGAGGGGGCGGAGTCATGTCATCATCAATGAGGGGGCGGAGTCATGTCATCATCAATGAGGGGGCGGAGTCATGTCATCATCAATGAGGGGGCGGAGTCATGTCATCATCAATAAGGGGGCGGAGTCATTTCATCATCAATGAGGGGGCGGAGTCTGTTTGGACTTTGAGGATTTAAACTCCTCAAGTAGTTAAAAACTACGTTGACAGACAGGAACGTAGAATATATGCGACAGAAACTATGAATTATCTCATAAAGTACAATAACTACTTCAGGAAGTATTGGTTGTTTTATGTAAAGATGTGGCACCAAGACATCAATGAGGGCTCAAATTAATTGATAAAAAGACTTAATGTGAAGCGATGTTCTGCAGTAGTCGTATCCATGAGAGCGTGTTACACGGGGAGCTGAAGATCTCTTCAGACTCCATCGACAAAACCAAAGATTCCTGAACCCGGGTTGACCCTCAGCTATTTTTATCAAATTCCGAATGGTTTGCATCCCTTATTAAATACAGAATATCTCCTCAACCACAAGGGCTACTTGAATCATTTCAAAAGGTTTAATATACAGAGAACACTTGTGAGAATAGTGAAGAGCTTCATATAGCAGTGTATGTGTTACTGGTTTATTGGTTGATGATAGAACTCTTTCAAATTATGCACAAAATGCCCTAACTTTCTTCCTGGACCTTGAATGCATCTGGTTCCACAACAGAGGGGCTCTGCTCAAGCAGATGCACCAAAACAGACCAAGCAAGGCCGTGTGGAATATCGTTTATCATAAGGAAGTCATTTCAGTGTTCTGGCTGCAATGTGGTTGACATCTTGATGTTTTGTCTCATAAGGGATTTGATGTATTGGTGGATTCTGTAGATCCTAAACTTTCCAGAAAGGTGCGCTAATCATGTGTAGCATCAAGCTAGGGATGTACAATTTATATTTTCATAACTTGGGGAGCTTTCGAGTGCTTTGAGTCATATTTATGGTAAAATGGACTCATATGCTCTTGTTTTGCTGTCACATCAGAGGCTCTGGTGGATTCATGGAGTACGAGAACTTGGAGAGTGAGGAAGACCTCTTGATGAAGAATGCTGGGGCTCCTCAGGTCTCCTGTTAGTTTGTGTTGGGAGACTTCAGACTTTAACACATTAACACAACCGTTAAACACTAAAGTCTCACAACAACACAAACACACTAGAAGGACCAGCAGGGTCCTGAAGGGTTAAATCACTGCTTCTGGTGTGTTGAAGTGAAGATAAAGACATTCAGAACTCCAGTTCACTCCGAGGGAAATGAGGATGATAATTATGATGAAAGGTCAAAAATAAGGTTGTGTGTGTGTGTGTGTGTGTGTGTGTGTGTGTGTGTGTGTGTGTACTTCACACCCTCAGATGTGTCGAGGGTGTGAAGTCTGTAATATTTTAATTATTCATCATCAGTCTTCACACACATCATGTTGTTTCATTTCCCAGAAAAATATTATTGAGCGTGATGAATACTTCAGGGTCAGGTGTGAGAGGGTTAAGGTGTGAGAGGGTTAAGGTGTGTGAGGGTCAGGTGTGTGAGGGGTCAGGTGTGTGAGAGGGTTAAGGTGTGAGAGGGTTAAGGTGTGAGAGGGTTAAGGTGTGAGAGGGTTAAGGTGTGAGAGGGTTAAGGTGTGAGAGGGTTAAGGTGTGAGAGGGTTAAGGCGTGAGAGGGTTAAGGCGTGAGAGGGTCAGGTGTGAGAGGGTTAAGGTGTGAGGGTCAGGTGTGAGAGGGTTAAGGTGTGAGAGGGTTAAGGCGTGAGAGGGTTAAGGCGTGAGAGGGTTAAGGTGTGAGAGGGTCAGGTGTGTGATGGGTCAGGTGTGTGATGGGTCAGGTGTGAGAGGGTCAGGTGTGTGAGGGTCAGGTGTGTGAGGGTCAGGTGTGAGAGGGTCAGGTGTGAGAGGGTCAGGTGTGTGAGGGTCAGGTGTGTGAGGGTCAGGTGTGAGAGGGTCAGGTGTGAGAGGGTCAGGTGTGTGAGGGTCAGGTGTGAGAGGGTTAAGGTGTGTGAGGGTCAGGTGTGTGAGGTTACCTGGAAGAGGGTCGGGGGAACCTGCTTCTTGGTCAGGTGACTCTGCACGTGGTCCACGGCCTTCTTAGAAAATGGCTGAGACGAAGAGAAGAGGAAGAGGAGTCATCTCAAACACGCTGCACCACATTTCACTTCTGTTTCCTGTGTGTGTGTGTGTGTGTGTGTGTGTGTGTGTGTGTGTGTGTGTGTGTGTGTGTGTGTGTGTGTGTGTGTGTGTGTGTGTGTGAACTTCCTCCCTGCATAGCTTTGTTGTTTCTGTTGGGTTTCCCATCATCATCTCTCATGATGTTTAACACTAAACCACCTTCCAGTGAATCTCTCTCTCTGCTACAACGTGTAACACTAATATGTGTCCCCCCCGGGTGACCCTGAACGCCCCCCTCATGTCCCGGTGACCCTGAACGCCCCCCTCATGTCCCGGTGACCCTGAACCCCCCCCCCCCCCCTCATGTCCCGGGTGACCCTGAACGCCCCCCCCTCATGTCCCGGGTGACCCTGAACGCCCCCCCCCTCATGTCCCCGGTGACCCTGAACGCCCCCCCCTCATGTCCTGGGTGACCCTGAACGCCCCCCCCTCATGTCCTGGGTGACCCTGAACGCCCCCCTCATGTCCCGGGTGACCCTGAACCCCCCCCCCCCCTCATGTCCCGGGTGACCCTGAACGCCCCCCCCTCATGTCCCGGGTGACCCTGAACGCCCCCCTCATGTCCCCGGTGACCCTGAACGCCCCCCCCTCATGTCCCGGGTGACCCTGAACGCCCCCCTCATGTCCCAGGTGACCCTGAACGCCTCACGTGTGAGCAGGACAGCAGCTCCTTCATGATGTATCCGTCGTAGATCTGCCGGCTGAGGCTCAGCCGCTCCTCCTCCGAGTCCAGCTTCTCGTAGTCCTTAATCTGAGATGAAACACGCAGGTCATCCAAAACAAACACAAACACAAACACACACGTCCCGCTACATGCGTCTGGATTACAGCCTTAATCCCGCCTCATCCGGCTCACCTCCTCGTAGAACTTGAGCTGCGGCACGGCCTCGTCGATCTCGTTCATGCAGAAGTCCTTGAAGAGGAGGAAGCCTGTGAGACACAGAGCAGGGCACACGGTGAGAGACGACACCAACGAAGAAGAGACCGCACCCACACATACTGTACGCTCAAGGTCCCCAGAGGATGAACCCTTCTGTCGGTCATTGGTGAGAGAGAGAGAGAGAGAGAGAGAGATAGATAGATAGATAGCATTATTAAAGATGTATTTAAAAAATATATACATTTATTGAACGTAAAAGAGACAGCATTATAATTAATATATAATATAAGAAATATATATATTTATATAATAATAATATCTTAATTAATATCTATATGTGTGTGTGTGTGTGTGTGTGTGTGTGTGTGTATATATATATATATATATATATATATATATATATATATATATATATATATATATATATATATATATATATATATATATATATATATATATATTAGTGCTGTCATATTAGCGCGTTATTAACGGCGTTAACGCAAACCAATTTTAATTTTTCAATTTTTTTTTTTCGCGAGCGCCACGCCGGATGTAGCTCAACCGCACGCCGTTTGGGCTTGGAAGCTAGGCTAACGTTACGGTTTAAATGAATGAACGGTGAGCGCGATACGGCAAAATGAATGATATTCAGTGAACTGAACAGGTGCGCGTGCCAGAAGGGAGAAGAGTGAACACATTGAACACAGCAGGAGAGAACGCAACGTTAGCCAGCTAGCTAAACGTTAGCCAGCTAGCTAAAGCTCCGGTGGAACATTATTAGCTAACGCTACCGTTTTTGAGGAGGTAGATTTTGAGGAGAGGGGACTGACAAGGCAGAAGGTAAAGTGGTCCACCGTTCTATCAATAAGCAGACCTGCCAACCTGTACGCAATCTGCGTAGCGGATACGCATTTTGACGTCAAAGTACGCTGCTAAAAATTAGTCTAAAATTAATTTTAGACTAATTGACCAGCACACATTATATGCAATGCAATATAATGCATGACGAGTATTTAATGACTTATCAATATATAGGTTATATATCAAGGTTGGCAGGTCTGAATAAGGCTAAACTAGAAGTTAACACCAATACAAACATTATTTGTGCAGAATGAGTGTGTTAGGGGAGAAGGATGCAGCCATTGTTAAACAGCTGGATTGAAATGCAGCTGGAACTGGTCGTGGCTAAAACTGGAAGGCAAGGTCTCAATAAAAGGGCAAGAGGTGTCCTTTCATCTAGGAGATGTATTCTCCAAAATCAACAGGCAGGGATTCACCAGATGCATTCTCTGCATCAAAGATATAAATGATGCTAACAAAGGCAGCCATGCTCTCCCTTACCACATTGTGCCTCATATACTGTAAATGTTAGACCAGTGACAGGCTGGCATGAAATGGCTTGCATAATACTTAGTAAGGAGGCCATAATAATTTTTGACTCATGGCTGAAGTTAAGTTTCTCCAGCTCTCCCCAGGTTGGCAAGAAAAGCATCTCAAAATGCATCAGATTGATGCTTTAAAATATGGAATATTTAAATGTTTCTTACGGGGGAGCATGCCCCCGGACCCCCTAGAGGGGTAATATCCTTCTCACCTTTTTCACCCCTGATCCGTTTTCATGCCTGGTGCACTCTATAATTTTATTTTGTAAACCCTTGTTTACCTGAAATGTGCAGTGATTTTATTTTGTACCGCCCTGTTTGGCAGTTGTTTTTCAATAAAATAAAGCAAGCCAATCCACTTTTTCATGTTGATAAGAGCATTAAAATGCAAAAAAAAAAAATTGAGATTAATTGCGATTAAATATTTTAATCGTTTGACAGCACTAATAATATATATATATAATAATAATAATAATAATAATAATATCTATACATTAATATCTATAATATATATCTGTATGTCTGTCTATATATATTTTATTGAGGTTGTCTTGGTTACGCAGCTGATTCTGAGCCTCCAGCCTGCAAATGTACCAACACCCCCTCCTCTTCCTCCTCTTCCTCCTCTTCCTCATAATTACAGAAGATGTCACAGCATGACTGGCTGAAAATGACCGACTCTCCAACAAATAAATAAATAAAAGATCTCACGATGTGCTGAAACATTATCTGAGGAGAAAGAGGAGGAAGAGGAGGAAGAGGAGGGGGGATCGCATCCACGCTGCAGAGATGAGATGGGCTGTTGCCATGGTAATTGCCTCCGTGGCTAGAGGCGGAGTGGGGAGACACACACACACACACACACACACACACACACACACACACACACAGCTGCTCACCGCGGTCAGACCTAAAGACGTCCAGAGGACGGCCGCTAACGAGCTGAGCCGTTAGCGGCATTAGCGTTAGCAGCATTAGCGTTAGCAGCATTAGCGTTAGCAGCATTAGCGTTAGCAGAAATAGACGTCTAACGAGATTCTGGGAGACGGCGCGCTGCGTTTAGGAGGGAGGTAAAACGTGTTCACAATTAATTAATTAAATAATTATTTAAAAGAGGTCAGCGTCGTCGTTCACACGAAACCTTTTTGTTTTCCGTTTCTAAACTAAATATAAATGAAGAGTCTGAAGCTTCGTCTCTCATTTTGTGAAATGGGAAAAAAAAAAAAAAACTAAATTTAAGTTTTTTTTAAATTTAAAAAAAGTTTTTAAATTTAAAAACTGGTATAAAGTACACAAACTGTGTACAAGTACACAAACTGTGTACAAGTACAGCGTGTGAGTGGGAAACGTCCCAGTAAAGCTTTTAACGCGACGCCTCTGTGCAGGAAGTAGCTTAGCATCGTTAGCATGATGAAACAATCAGAACCCATCATTGAACGCATTGCTTTACGTTTCAGGATCAACAACAAATCAAAACTTCATTTCTTTACATAAACGTTTCACAGTCTGAGGTCTTATTGTGAGGAGGAAGACGAGGAGGATGATGATGACGACAAAGAGGACAAGGAGAAGGACGAGTAAGACGAGGAGGAAGAGGACAAGCACGACGAAGAGGAGGAGGAAGAGGAGTGGGTGTGAAACGTCCCGTCTGAAGACGCGTAAAATATAAAACAATGTTTTGTTTTAATTCAGTCAGGAGCGTCCTGAGCGCTGAGGAGGACGGGTTCCTTTCTCTACGGTCTGTTCATGTTCTGTTGCAGGGTTCTGCAGGGTTCTTCAGGGTTCTACAGGGTTCTGCAATAGAGGTTCTGAAGTTCCGGTTCTCCCACAAGGAGAACTCTGACACAAGAGAACCGTCAGAACTCTGTAGAGCGACGAGAAAGAAAACGCTCTAGAAATGACGGCTCTACTTCATAAGAGTGGAAGGAGTTTTAGACTTTAAGAGGCTCCTCCTCCTCCTCCTCCTCCTCTTCCTCCTCCTCTTCCTCCTCCTCCTCTTCCTCCTCGCCCCCTCCTCCTGCTGCCCCCCCCCCCCCCTCCTCCCCCTATCATCCATCCTGCACCTCTTCCCTCTCAGCGTTATCGCTCCTCCAGACGTGATGCATCATTTCCCCAACGCTCAAATAAAAAAATGTTCTCTCTCTCTCTCTCTCTCTCTCTCACACACACACACACACACACACACACACGGGGCGTGCTTGTTTGCAGAATGGGCGCCGCTGACAGCCTCAGCCGGGAGGTGTGAGGAGAAGCTCCGCTCTGTCATCAGCGAGTCGAGGATTAACTTTAATCTGTGAACACTTCAACACGAGCGGTAATTCAACAAATGGCCTCTCACTGAGCGAGCACACACACACACACACACACACACACACACACACACACACACACACCCCCGTGCGTCTTCTTCAGATCATAATCGTGTTCATGCCGTCTGAGAGGAACTACGAGTGAATATTGTTCATATTGGTTGGTTTCATCAGATGATGACATCATAGCTGAGCTAAACTACTCGTTACCTCATCACTTAGTCTATCCACAGGAAAATAATAAATAATTAAAGTCACTTTCAAACTAAATGTTTAAGGTTTGAAACGAGCAGAAGATCTGAAATTAAAATAGTTTCAGTTTCATTTGTGGAAAAATACTAAAATTATAATAAAAGACTGAAGGGAGACGAGACTGTGATGCATTAAACATAAACTGACCTTTATGGGGAGAGAGTGTGTGTGTGTGTGTGTGTGTGTGTGTGTGTGTGTGTGTGTGTGTGTGTGTGTGTGTGTGTGTGTGTGTGTGTGTTTTACAGCGTCAGGATTAGCAAACAATGCTAAGTATTCTGCTGCTGTCGGGCCGGTGGTTAGAGAGCTGATGTCTTTAACCCCTGCAGCCCAGAACCTTTTATCAGCATTATGGTCGGATCTCCATCTCTCCAACGGTCCTTGAACGCAGCATGTGCGACTGGTGGAAAGTCGCACATGCTGCTAAATTGAGCGTTTCCATTTTCTACTACTTTATAGTACTACAACACTAAATAATGTACTTTTACTGCCATGATGCAGTACTGTACTACTCAACCTACCAAGTACTGCAGAGAAGAACCAGAAGCACCAAGAGCTGCACGACCAACACGTTCTGCAGAAATAATACTTCAGCTGTACAGCTGATAATACTTCTGAACTTCATACACCAGTAAAAAACTACATCAAAGCAGTACTAGTACACGTTTCCAGGTAGAACTCGTGTACTCAAAGCTTTACAGTCCTGCAACGAACATTTATCTTTTATTCATTTCATCAGAAAACCTTCACGAAAGACGTTAATTAATTAATTTTGTAATGATAATTGTTGCAGGTTCCATTTTTTGGCAACTGATTCATGTTGAACACCTGAAGCCGTGCACGAGCTCACGTGCACTTTTCTCAGAATATGAATCCAACGTTTACTTCCCCCCGAGGTTTTGATCTGCTGATCAAACCAGAACCTTCTATGATAATTAATAAAAACTAAAACATTTACCTGACGCGACTACGCCCTGCTGCATGTGGATACCGCCACGTTTCATAAATATAAATACACAAGTAGAACCGAGACACAACCCATGAGCAGCACGGGGTGTTTGACCTCCAGAGTCAGAGGTCACAGGAAGTCAGGCGCCGTGAGAGGAGCGGATGCTTCGTCCTGGAGGCGGCGCTCTGTTTGCGAAGGCAGCGCCGCGAAGACGCTAAACAAGCATTGGAAGGAGCTGAGAGGACGCTGCACGGCATCATGGGACGCCTCGAGGCGGTGTGTTCAGGAGCAACGCGGAGATGGGAGACGCCGGCGGGAGATTTTAGGGCGAGACCTTTGGAGCGAGTCACGCGGCCATCTGCAGGAATATTTAGGATTATTATGAATGTTCAGAGCACGTGAGGAGGAACTGTAACCCGTCACACGAGCAGAGACGGTCTATAGAAGAGGAAGAACAAGAGGAAGAGGAAGAAGAAGAAACTGAAATGAACGAGTTCAAGCGTACGATGAACTGAAGAATTCAAAAGCATGTTTTCTTTCAGCTATCAACAAAGCTGCAGCTTTCATCGCAGCAAGAAGCTGTAAAAGCTGTCATTATAGTCAGAGTTTCATCTTTACTGCGGTCCCTGAACACAGCATGTGTAACAAACACTTCAGTCAGAAAAATAAGACAAAACGGAGCTTAAAATGTTGATATTTCATCAAAAACATTTTATTCCATGAGTCTCAAAAAAAAAACAACATAAAACTCTGAGCTCCTGAGTGAAACTATGACGTCATGATCGTAACAGTCATGTGACCACAAATCAGAGAAATTTTGAACTTCAGGAAGTGAACACAGAGGTGACTCCTCTGGTTGTATAGAAGTCTATGCTTCATGTGTTAAAGCTGCATTCTCTCTCCTGACCACCAGGGGGCGACTCCTCTGGTTGTATAGAAGTATATCTCTCTTGATTTATTCCCTCAGATGAGTTTGTTTATAATATATATATATATATATATATATATATCGTTTTTATTTATACCACAGATATGGTCAATTGCACAAGTGGTTGCACAAAAACCAAGATGGCGACGCACAGAATGCTGAACTCGAGGCTTCAAAACCAACGAGAGACGACTAGACGTGGAAGCTTTGTAAGTTTAGATAACAGCAGCTTTTTGAAAAACAACTTGTTGCTCATTCAATCAATATTTATGTTTTCTGCACAAATAAACCAAATCATTTTTTGTACATTTTAACCGACTTTCCTAACCCGTACGGCTGAACTCCAACAAACACACCAATACTGGTTCTGTGAGAACGTTCCATATTATTATGGGATATGCTGTTGGGTTATTCGAGTGAATGAAAAAAAAAAATGAAAAAAAAACATAACAAATAGTGATGTTATTTTTGTTTGATATGTTTTCTTAAGTCTTAACGACGTGTCGCAATATTTGATTTAAATGGTTGAGTCACACGAGTCTCGCCTTGAACACATATTGCCTCTCCTGTGTTTTAAAGGTACATACTGTACTTTTTACTGTACTACACCTCAGAGGTACATACTGTACTTTTTACTGTACTACACCTCAGAGGTACATACTGTACTTTTTACTGTACTACACCTCAGAGGTACATACTGTACTTTTTACTGTACTACACCTCAGAGGTACATACTGTACTTTTTACTGTACTACACCTCAGAGGTACATACTGTACTTTTTACTGTACTACATGTACTTTTTTAATTTCCGTTGATTTTATTAAGAAATAAAAGTAACTTTTATTTTGTAGGACACTGCTAGTCGTGTACTTGAACACTTCTAGTCGTGTACTTGAACACTGCTAGTCGTGTACTTGAACACTGCTAGTCGTGTACTTGAACACTGCTAGTCGTGTACTTGAACACTGCTAGTCGTGTACTTGAACACTGCTAGTCGTGTACTTGAACACTGCTAGTCGTGTACTTGAACACTGCTAGTCGTGTACTTGAACACTTCTAGTCGTGTACTTGAACACTGCTAGTCGTGTACTTGAACACTGCTAGTCGTGTACTTGAACACTTCTAGTCGTGTACTTGAACACTGCTAGTCGTGTACTTGAACACTGCTAGTCGTGTACTTGAACACTTCTAGTCGTGTACTTGAACACTTCTAGTCGTGTACTTGAACACTTCTAGTCGTGTACTTGAACACGTCACTGAGCCGGTGGCCAGCAGCTCTCAGAAGCGTGAATCATGACGGGTGGATGAAGGACAGACGGGCGGAGGTCTGGAGGCAGACGGTCTGTTGACAGACGCACCCCCCCAGCCTTCGGGAGGAATGCTGCATTCTGGGTAAACACAAGATCTGGGTCTCCGGGGCTCTTTCCAATCCACATTTAAAAACGTCTCTCTCCCTCCCCCTCTCCCCCTCTCTCTCTCTCCCTCTCTCTCCCTCTCCCTCTCTCTCCCTCTCTCCCCCTCTCCACCTGTTTTATTCCGGCTTTAATCAATTTTCATTTCTTTCCCCCCGACGAGCAAAATGCAGCGGTTTATTTTTTTGGCCGGGGTTGCCATGGTAACCCTGCAGTTGCTAGGCAACGCGCAACTCTCCATCATCCATTCCAGAAGTCTGACAGATGGAGAGGGAGAGAAAGAAAAGAGGGAGAGATCGGGAAGGAGAGGAAGAGGACGGAGGAGAAAGAAAAGAGATGGAAGAGGACGAGGGAGAAAGAAAAGAGATGAAGAGGACGAGGGAGAAAGAAAAGAGAGATGGGAGAGGACGAGGGAGAGAAAGAAAAGAGATGGGAGAGGACGAGGGAGAGGAAGAAGAGGAGATGGGGGAGAGGAAGAGGAGAGGAGGAGATGGGGGAGAGGAAGAGGAGAGGAGGAAATGGCTGAAGAATGAAAACAAGAGGAGTGACACTCTTTTCTCTACCTGCTAGCTAGCTTAGCTTAAATTAGCGTATTGGTGCATCAGCTATCAATAAGTCTCCTTCATGGAGAAGCCTCCTTCATGGAGAAGTCTCCTTCATGGAGAAGTCTCCTTCATGGAGAAGTCTCCTTCGTGGCCATGGAGAAGTCTCCTTCATAGAGAAGTCTCCTTCATAGAGAAGTCTCCTTCATGGAGAAGCCTCCTTCATAGAGAAGTCTCCTTCATGGAGAAGTCTCCTTCATAGAGAAGTCTCCTTCATGGAGAAGTCTCCTTCGTGGCCATGGAGAAGTCTCCTTCGTGGCCATGGAGAAGTCTCCTTCATAGAGAAGCCTCCTTCATAGAGAAGCCTCCTTCGTGGAGAAGTCTCCTTCATGGCCATGGAGAAGTCTCCTTCATGGCCATGGAGAAGTCTCCTTCGTGGAGAAGTCTCCTTCATAGAGAAGTCTCCTTCATAGAGAAGTCTCCTTCATAGAGAAGTCTCCTTCATAGAGAAGCCTCCTTCGTGGAGAAGCCTCCTTCGTAGAGAAGTCTCCTTCATCACATAGATCATTGAACCAGCAGCAGGACACAGAGAGGGAAAGCAGTCTGAAGGCAGCCGTTATAGTTGAAACATATTCATATTCACTAAAGAGCTGAAGGTCTTGCTATATTTAGAGCTCCAGAAGCCGTTACGTAATGGCCGCCTGCCTGACCCCGATTCTGTCCGTCGAGCCCTGGACTCCAGCGAGGCCCTTCAGCGCTAAGACACAAGCTAGCATGCTAAACACCATAATTCATCTAATATCTATTTTATATATGAAACACCTGGGTTTATTCTAGTCTATCACCAACACTACATTTTACTAGATTACACCTGAACGCATCATGAGAACGTTATTATTTACCTTCAGCCAGTACTCATTTTCACTGAGCAGAGCCTGAACGCATCATCATGTAACTGAAGTGAACCTCCGCTGGTTCTCCGTTAGCGGTGCTGCTAACGTTACTAGCTCTCCTCCTGTTGGTTCGCCGTTAGCGGTGCTGCTAACGTTACTAGCTCTCCTCCTGTTGGTTCGCCGTTAGCGGTGCTGCTAACGTTACTAGCTCTCCTCCTGTTGGTTCGCCGTTAGCGGTGCTGCTAACGTTACTAGCTCTCCTCCTGCTGGTTCTCTGTTAGCAGTGCTGCTAACGTTACTAGCTCTCCTCCTGCTGGTTCTCCGTTAGCGGTGCTGCTAACTAGGGCTGAACCGGTATACCGGTTTCAGCTTTCCGTACGGTATGAATTTTTCATATACAGTCATACCGGTCGCCGCGCTTTGGCAGCAACAACATTTAACATTCACAGCTTGAAGCTGAAGGAGCAGCGGACGGAGCTACTTAGCTCTCATGGAGACTCAGTTGACTTATGGTTTGAAGGGAATGACATCGGAAGATGCATGCTGGGTAAATTACTTCGCCAAAATGGCCGCCCACACAGGAAGACTCTTCATGTGCAGGAAGAAGTCTCTTCCGGTGCGGCTGAGCGGGCGGGCTTTACCCAGAATGCATTTTGTCGATGTCATTTCTTTGAAACCGTGAGTCAACCTCTATCCGTGAGACATAAGTAGCTCAGACCGCTGGACACGCAGCTGTGACTAAACATGAAATGTTGCTGCCACCAGTATGAAGGGACATGAAATAACTACATTCCCCTGGGTCCTAAATCCCTCCATGTTTAGCTTCCTAACACGACCTATGTACCAACGTACAAACAGCTGCTGGCCAGTTGCGAGCGAGTGGTGAATAACGATGGCGGGCGGTCCTTTTCGGCGTCAATAAATTAATGTGTTTATTCGGGGAGAAAAAATACCGTGATATACCGTGAAACCGCCAGAATCCTACAAAATACCGTGATATGGATTTTTGGCCATACCGCCCAGCCCTACTGCTAACGTTACTAGCTCTCCTCCTGTTGGTTCTCTGTTAGCGGTGCTGCTAACGTTACTAGCTCTCCTCCTGTTGGTTCTCTGTTAGCGGTGCTGCTAACGTTACTAGCTCTCCTCCTGCTGGTTCTCCGTTAGCGGTGCTGCTAACGTTACTAGCTCTCCTCCTGCTGGTTCTCCGTTAGCGGTGCTGCTAACGTTACTAGCTCTCCTCCTGCTGGTTCTCTGTTAGCGGTGCTGCTAACGTTACTAGCTCTCCTCCTGCTGGTTCTCCGTTAGCGGTGCTGCTAACGTTACTAGCTCTCCTCCTGCTGGTTCTCCGTTAGCGGTGCTGCTAACGTTACTAGCTCTCCTCCTGCTGGTTCTCCGTTAGCGGTGCTGCTAACGTTACTAGCTCTCCTCCTGCTGGTTCTCTGTTAGCGGTGCTGCTAACGTTACTAGCTCTCCTCCTGCTGGTTCTCTGTTAGCGGTGCTGCTAACGTTACTAGCTCTCCTCCTGCTGGTTCTCCATTAGCATGATCAGAGATCAGAGAAACATGCATGATGTCCTGATCACATGTTCTACTGGGGGATAAAACAATATTTACTCTCTGATGGTGAACAATAATCTGCATCACCTCGATACTTGAAAACATTTTATTGTTTCTCTCTGAAGTGAAAGTCTGCTTCCTGACCTCGGTTGTCATGACTCAGGCTTGTTGAGCTCAAGGACAAAGATAAAACCCTTTGAGTCAAACACAAAAGAACCAGATCTTTCCACATGTTGGCCTGTGGACCAATACGCTGTGAAGTTTTAGGATTTTCAATCCAGAAATCTCTCGTTGGCGCTAGACAGCTATCCAAAGCCACAGCATTTGTCATTCAAATGAGTTCCGCTATTTCCCTAAAAGCACCTGGTGGTGCTGGTCCCTCCGTGTGGACAACGCTTCATCAATCACGGCTACGATAACCACGAGCTGCTTTGTTCAGGTCGAGGAAGTCCCAGATATCCCGGGAACATGAAGGCATCATCCTGAGGGGCTGTGTTCACTAACAGGCTCAGCACAGCGTGTGAACCCAAAGTAAAACCCTTCAGCTGTGATTTAATCTCAATGAACAGATGAAAGCAGAAAAGTCTGAAGACGTGTTTTAGAATTCTGTCAACAAGACGACGAGCAGACGACTTTTAAAACGCTCGCTTTCTGAATGGAGTCTGGTTTGATCGACGCTATGCTACGCTAACGTAGCAGCTGCTATGCTACGCTAACGTAGCAGCTGCTCCATCAACAACATGACGTCATACAGGCATAAATATGGGTTATTGAGACAGAGACGTACAGTATATACGGCAAATATGCTCACTGGCTACACACACACACACACACACACACACACACACACACACACACACACACACACACACACACACACACACAGAAGGAGAATTAACTCGGTCTCTGGTCCCGTGAGGCTGAGATCGGTAAGTAAAGCGAGCAGAAGCCTGCAGGGCCGGCGTCCCCCGGTGCTCCGCTACGCCGGCTCTCAGTGTGTGTGTGTGTGTGTGTGTGTGTGTGTGTGTGTGTGTGTGTGTGTGTGTGTGTGTGTGTGTGTGTGTGTGTGTGTGTGTGCACTACAACAGATTCATAAGAAACTGAAGTCCAGCGTTCAGAATAAGATCAAATAAAGAAAGCACACACATTTGAGCACACACACACACACACACACACACACACACAGTAAATGAACTATGTCATCGACCTGCTGATGGGTTCAGATGTAACGTTAATAAACCCAGTTTTTACGATTCATCCTCATGAACGTATGAACTGAATCGTAGAGCAAGATAGTTCACTAAACGTCACATATTTCAACCTCACGGTGGCGCTGGAGGGGCGGTTAGAGGATCATCAAAGCCAGCAGGGTTCATCCTCTGAGGAACCTGAACGCCTCCACAAACATCGGTGACAAATCCACCGGTACAGGTGGAAATATCTCAGGTTTTCCCTCCTGAATAAAAACCTCAGACTCCGTTATCCGCCTCCTTTAAAGAGAGAGAAGAAGAAACGTTCACTCACCGATCTTCTGGTTGAAAATCTTGTCAAACGTCAGTTCGTCTCTCTCCTCGAGGTACTTCTGCATCACGCTGCGGATGCTGAGGACACGGAGGAAGAGGATTCATGTTAATATTAATACACACACACACACACACACACACACACACACACACACACACACGGTTCATACACATTCTGACCAGTGGGTTTCCATGACTTTAAACCAAATGTCCATTACAAACATTTAGTGAAATCTGGGTGTAAACAGTAAAAAGTGAGTAAATGTAGTATTTAAACTAACAATGAGAAATACAAAGCATACAGTAAACCTTAAATGACTCAAATGAATGAGACAATAGTTTGATTAAAAGAATAAACATTTATATAGATGCCTGTATGTATGCCTGCTTATATTCTGAGTCTTTCTTTTAAAAGCATATTAATTATTTCAAACTCAGCGTAAATGAACGTCATGAACACATGAATATAACACATTTACATGACTTTTACTAAACTTTTGGGATTTTTTTTTCTTTTTCCCAAGGACTTGTCCAGGCCTGGAAATAACCATTTTAAAACTCCATGACTTTTCCAGGTTTTCCATGACCGTAAGAACCCTGCATATATATATATATATATATATATATATATATATATATATATCTCATTAGCAGCTAGGTACAGTGAGCTAATCCCCCCTGTGGGAGGAAGACATGGCGTCCTGGGAGCGGTTGTGTTAACGAGGACGAGTCGGGGAGAAAGAATCAATTAGCGGCGGCTCCACGGGACTCATTAACACTCCACAGCACCCTGAGGCCCCAGAGGGACAAACACCTGGCCGGCGGCGCGCACTGAGCATGTGCAGAGAACCCCCCCCCCCCCCCTCCCCCACCAGCTCCTTGAGACGAGGTCATCGCCACTCCGTGTTTACGTTCTGATAGCGACGCTTCACGAGGTTCAGAGGAACGTGAAGCTCTGAGTTACACAGAGACTACGTTTACACTGCATTATTATTATGATGATGAATACGGACATATTGTGAATGTGATTCTGTTCTTGTGGAGAACGGTTTGTACTTTTTACTGTTTGAACTGTCTGGTGTTGACCTGTCAATCACCTTTAGCCCCGCCTAGGGAGAATGCAGCTTTAACACATGAAGCATAGACTTCTATACAACCAGAGGATGCAGCTTTAACACATGAAGCATAGACTTCTATACAACCAGAGGATGCAGCTTTAACACATGAAGCATAGACTTCTATACAACCAGAGGATGCAGCTTTAACACATGAAGCATAGACTTCTATACAACCAGAGGATGCAGCTTTAACACATGAAGCATAGACTTCTATACAACCAGAGGATGCAGCTTTAACACATGAGCATAGACTTCTATACAACCAGAGAATGCAGCTTTAACGCATGAGCATAGACTTCTATACAACCAGAGAATGCAGCTTTAACACATGAGCATAGACTTCTATACAACCAGAGGATGCAGCTTTAACACATGAGCATAGACTTCTATACAACCAGAGGATGCAGCTTTAACACATGAGCATAGACTTCTATACAACCAGAGGATGCAGCTTTAACACATGAGCATAGACTTCTATACAACCAGAGGATGCAGCTTTAACACATGAGCATAGACTTCTATACAACCAGAGGATGCAGCTTTAACACATGAGCATAGACTTCTATACAACCAGAGGATGCAGCTTTAACACATGAGCCATAGACTTCTATACAACCAGAGGATGCAGCTTTAACACATGAGCATAGACTTCTATACAACCAGAGGATGCAGCTTTAACACATGAGCCATAGACTTCTATACAACCAGAGGATGCAGCTTTAACACATGAGCCATAGACTTCTATACAACCAGAGGATGCAGCTTTAACACATGAGCCATATACTTCTATACAACCAGAGGATGCAGCTTTAACACATGAGCCATAGACTTCTATACAACCAGAGGATGCAGCTTTAACACATGAGCATAGACTTCTCTCTTCTACATGCCTGCAGTTGGAAAAGAGGGAAGTTGAAGTTATTTCAGGACGCAGCGGTCATGAACGTCATGAGTCGAGTATAAACGGCTGCATGTCAACAGGAATATTTCTCATCATCTTTCATGTAAACTGCTTAGTAGGAAATTTTCTTTTTCAGAATATTTTGGGCATCAGTAGATTTGAAGGGATCATTTACATCATAGTAATTTATTCTAGTGCAAACTGGGAGTAAATGCCCCCAAAGAGTCCTGCCCAGTGCTCCCAGTTCAGAGCGGTCATGGGAGAGAGAGCAGCACAGGAACCAGAAGCCAGGAAGTGAACACTTCCTCTTTCAGGTCTGTGTGCAGCGCTGCTGAATCATGAGGAGCTGACTGCTGGAGTGGAACCTCTGAGACATCACAGTAATAAATAGTCATAATAAAATACATACATAATACATCAATAATAAATAAATAATAATGATCAATAATAAATAACCTCTTCTGGGCGCCGTATCAAGACGTTTACGTTAAAAGTCTGATTACGATGTGGTCGGCTGAGAGCAGGTGCAGAGAAAAAAAAAAGAATCTAGCACTTTAACACGTCTTTCTATAAATAAAAAGAGCGGTTACGCCCCAGAAAACTGTTAGCTGCAGATTCACACGTCGGCCGCCGCAGAGATAAATAAAGCAGTGGGGGGAACGTGAGGGTGAGGGTGGAGGGGTGAGGGTGGAGGGGTGAGGGTGGAGGGGTGAGGCCGGAGGTCGTGGTCACTCTTCTTGTTGAGGCTCGCGGGAAAGACGCGTTGACCGTTGTGCAAATCCAGATCTGGATCGGATCTGGATTTATTCTAGTTTATCACCAAAACTACATTTTACTAGATTACACCTGAACGCATCATGAGAACGTTCTCATTTACCTTCAGCCAGTACTCATGTTCACTGAGCAGAGCCTGAACGCATCATCATGCAACTGAAGTGAACCTCTGCTGGTTCTACGTTAGCGTGCTGCTAACGTTACTAGCTCTCCTCCTGTTGGTTCTCCGTTAGCGGTGCTGCTAACGTTACTAGCTCTCCTCCTGTTGGTTCTCTGTTAGCGGTGCTGCTAACGTTACTAGCTCTCCTCCTGTTGGTTCTCTGTTAGCGGTGCTGCTAATGTTACTAGCTCTCCTCCTGTTGGTTCTACGTTAGCGTGCTGCTAACGTTACTAGCTCTCCTCCTGTTGGTTCTCCGTTAGCGGTGCTGCTAACGTTACTAGCTCTCCTCCTGTTGGTTCTCTGTTAGCGGTGCTGCTAACGTTACTAGCTCTCCTCCTGTTGGTTCTACGTTAGCGGTGCTGCTAACGTTACTAGCTCTCCTCCTGTTGGTTCTCTGTTAGCGGTGCTGCTAATGTTACTAGCTCTCCTCCTGTTGGTTCTCCGTTAGCGGTGCTGCTAACGTTACTAGCTCTCCTCCTGTTGGTTCTACGTTAGCGGTGCTGCTAACGTTACTAGCTCTCCTCCTGTTGGTTCTCCGTTAGCGGTGCTGCTAACGTTACTAGCTCTCCTCCTGTTGGTTCTACGTTAGCGGTGCTAAACGCTGGTGTGTTCAGGTCCGGAAACACAAAGACATCAAGTGTCCTTGATCAAGGCTCCAAACGCCGCTGTACGTTCACAGTCGGATGCAGACGAGGGCCCACAATGCACTGCTCCTTCCTTTTGGCGGTGGTTACATAACTCCGCCTCCATCCCATCTGCTCCAGCTGTTACCACCATTACCACGACCAACACCAGTCTCCTCCCAGGTGACCCGGTTTAAGAACTCCCAGAAGCCACTGGGGGTCCTCTGACCTTATACACATCTGTGCTGTGTTTACTACATATGAACATACATAGATAGGGATTTCGGCCTGTAGAACGTGTATAGTTTGTACTCTACTTGTGTATTTACATGTTATGCTTCTTTATACTTGTACAGTACTACATATCAGAGGGAAATATTGTATTTTACAAGTTTAAACTTGTGCAATTCTCTCTCAGTGACAATAATAATATTAACAAAACACTTCCATCGTCTCATTTCAGCTTCGACACACAAACTAGTTGGAATTTGAAACCGGTTTTTCCGGCTGCTGCTTGGCGCCTGAATGCAACGACTGTCAGGTTTTAGGGTTGAGAAAGAATTAAAAAAGACGAATTTAACCGACCACATGCCATAAAACTAACCTCCGCAATGACGAGGAGTGTTTCTTAATATCTGTAAACTCATAACTTATGTATATAAACTACTTTAGTACCTTCATACAAACCCTGTGAAGAAGACAGGTCAGTATTCAATGTGTTGGAAACAAATAAATCGATGGCCGAAGAGAAAAAGCTCCTCTGAAAATGCACTTTTGTGAGAATATAAAAAAAAAAAAAGAAGTGTTTTCAGGTTATTTTCAAGGTGTTTTATGAGTGTTTTCGGTTAAAAAGCAAGAGATGCTTCTCTGCTTCACAGCTTGTGACCTGTTGCCTTCTGGGAAAAATGTGTTCCTATAGTTTGAAACGCTCCTTATTCTCTATAACGAACGATAGATATTATGTCACCAAAAGCTGCTCGTGGACATTGTGTGTGTGTGTGTGTGTGTGTGTGTGTGTGTGTCTTGACTGTAACGACCTCGCACCAAACCTGGAGTCCTAAAGCGAGTCTTCTGTGAAGCGTTGACAGACGCTTCACAGACACACACACACATATATATACACATATATATATATATATATATTGATCATCACGTCCCCCGCTCTGAGGATTCCTCGATAACGATCGTCTCAAACCTCCAGTGTCTCCGTCAAAGTCTCACCTCTCTGCCAGAGGACTCGGCCTGCCGGGAATGTGGCGGCACCACGTCACCTCCGAGAGCCGCAGCGTCTCCAGGTGCCGTCACCCGGGACGCCTTTATTTAAACCTTTTTGCACACAATCGGTGATCTTTGTGGAGATCTGGTTTCACGGATCTTCTGCAAAGCATTTTTTTTTAAAGACATTCCTCTGAAGCAAGAAGAAGAAACGCACAAAGCCAAGTTTCCTCCGGTGAGATCGGACTCGTCGTCAGAGAGAGAGAGAGAGAGAGAGAGAGAGAGAGAGAGAGAGAGAGAGAGAGAGAGAGAGAGAGAGAGAGAGAGAGAGAGAGAGAGAGATCGGACTCGTCGTCGTCAGAGAGAGAGAGAGATCGGACTCGTCGTCAGAGAGAGAGAGAGATCGGACTCGTCGTCGTCGTCAGAGAGAGAGAGAGATCGGACTCGTCGTCAGAGAGAGAGAGAGATCGGACTCGTCGTCAGAGAGAGAGATCGGACTCGTCGTCCAGAGAGAGAGAGATCGGACTCGTCGTCCAGAGAGAGAGAGATCGGACTCGTCGTCCAGAGAGATCGGACTCGTCGTCAGAGAGAGAGAGATCGGACTCGTCGTCAGAGAGAGAGAGATCGGACTCGTCGTCAGAGAGAGAGAGATC
>JBAMJR010000601.1:117500-137500 GCA_038501785.1 Myoxocephalus aenaeus
AAGAGGTTTAGATGAAGCTAATCGATTAATCACGAGGCAGATCCTTGTTTTAGAGAGAGGGGGGGTGATCGATATATTTGTGGGTCCGCCTGCTAGTTAGCCGCCAAGCTAGCTAGCCAGTTAGGCTAACTCCCTAAAAATAAGGAGGTGATTAATCGATACATACATCGAGTTCTGGTTATTTAACGGCAGCCGATGTGTGTTGAATAACGTCCCGGTGGCCGGCGGCCGCGAGGCGCCGCGGGCTGGAGGGCTTTAACGGCTCCTCGGGCTCGGTTTCGGGTTTTCGTTAACGAGCTAACGGAGTCCGCTTCGTTTATTTGGGGAAGTATTTCAAAGACCCCCCCGAAAAACGAAACGTGCAAAAGAGAGGAATGCAAAAATTAAATAACGGCTTCAAAAACGTAGAGAGGCTCGCAGAAGATAATCCATGGTTTGCTGGGTGAGTTACCCCGGGTGTAGAGGGAGGGTCCCTGCTCGCTGCAGACCCAGCGGAGAGCGACTGACTGCGGGCTGCTGTGACGCTGTTGTCGGTGGAGGTGGTGGGGGAGGAGGAGTGGGGGGGATCTATCTTGTTAAAACTTCTCCTCTTCGGCGTGAAATCGTGTTTAAATAACAAGACAACACATGTATGGTGTTTTAAAAAAACAAATTAATATCCCCACCACGCTCCCGCCTCCGGGACGTCGACGCTTCACGAATGCAGGAAAAAAAAGGAGCGAAGAAGAAGAGAACGACCGAGCGAGCGAGCGACTCCTGGCTGCCGGCTACCCGCGCTGGAGAGCCCTCTCTCCGGCTAGCAGCTGTCCGCGCCGCGGCCTCCCTGGAGCGGGAAGAGTCCGCTCCTCTTCCGGTTAAGCTGTCCGTTTTACAGCTCCAATGTGGCGCATGTTGTCCCAGTTGAAGTCCCGCTACTTCGGTGTATTTTTCAGTGTATATATATATATATTTATTTTTATATATATAAATATATTGTGCTAGCACAGCGGCACTGCTCGCTTTGTGGGTCCAACTTCCTCCCACTGCGGCGGGGAGCGGCTCGTAAAACCCGGAGCGGCTCGCTGCTGGACCGGACTCTCCAGCGTTGATTGGGGCCAGAAGAGGCTTCTATTGTTTTATTATTATACACGTTATAACAACTGCATTGTTATTTATTGGACTCAGAAAAGAAAGCATACATGTTTCGCTATTTATAACCACAGTTTTACAACCAGGGAGTTCCCCATTTTGTACATTTAGACCGTTTTGTCAGCGATGATTTGCGACCTTCACGTTGTATTTATAGACGTGAACTCCTCACTGCGACACTTGCTCTCTGGTTTACGGCAGTTATTGTTCTTCCACATTTCATAGAAAGAGTATGGATCCTGATAATCAATATCACCGCTCAGTGGATCATTTCCTGCAGGAGGCCCGGTGGGTTTGGGGTTCTGTGGAGGTCTGGCGCCGCCTCCCGGCCGCTGGAGGTACTGCGCTCCATGCAGAGAGATCAGCGGGTTATCGATCAGGACCAGACCCAGCAGGACCCAGCAGGACCAGACCCAGCAGGACCCAGCAGGACCAGACCCAGCAGGACCCAGCAAGACCAGACCCAGCAGACCCAGAACCAGCTGGAACCAAACCCAGCAGGACCAGAGCCAGCAGACCCAGCAGGACCAGACCCAGCAGGACCAGACCCAGCAGGACCAGACCCAGCAGACCCAGCAGGACCAGACCCAGCAGGACCAGACCCAGCAGGACCAGACCCAGCAGACCCAGCAGGACCAGACCCAGCAGGACCCAGCAAGACCAGACCCAGCAGACCCAGAACCAGCTGGAACCAGACCCAGCAGACCCAGCAGGACCAGACCCAGCAGGACCAGACCCAGCAGACCCAGCAGGACCAGACCCAGCAGGACCAGCAGGACCAGCAGGCCACGCTGATGCACGGCTCACATTCAGATCCTTTACTTCATAATCCTGCAGCTCTCTTGATAACTCACCAATCAGATGTTTGAACCAAAACATCCTTCAATATTCTGAAATAAGGATATTTTCTATCCGAGATATTTTTCTTGGATAGAAAAGTATCATATCAATAATCAATAATCGAGAAAAATAATAAGCAGATTGAATCGATTATGAATATAATCTGCAGCCAGAAAGAACACAGTTTATAAATCTATAATCTGTAATAACGTGTCAATACATGAGAATAATGTTTAGTTTGTAAAATCACAACATTTTTAGATTTGTCAGATTACAAAAAGTACAATGTTTTACTCTGAAATGTACTTGATTAGAATATTAGGTATATATATAATATATAATATAATATTAAGTACCTTGAACGTGCACTTTGGACAGTACTAATAAATATGTTGAGTCTGATGAAGTATAATAAAATAAATATGCTCATAATAAAATGACATATTTATACAACTCTGATCTTCTGGATACTTTTTCTTCTTGAGGAGTTTATGAAACTAGAGGGAAACTTTTTTAATTATTATTTTTATTTGTGAACTGTAATAGAAGTCGTTTCTTTATTTTTAGGGTTTAAAAGTGAAAATATTTGAACTTTGACCTAAAAGATCCAGTCAGATGCAAACCGTGTGTGTTTTGCAAATAACAGAAAGAAAAAAATAATATATATATATATATGTATATATATATGTTATAAGCTTGTAAATGATAAATTAAATGATATTTACTTACTTACTGCAACAAATGTTTATTTTCTTTAATCTATTGATTTGTTTTAGAACTAATCCAAGAGAACGTGTTGCTTTTAAGTTATTTTAAATCAAACGCATTTTTCAGTTTGCTTTTATTGTTTTGATTATTTATTCATAATTGTTTGTTTTTCCTCAACATTCAGTCAATAAACCACCTGAACATATTCACACGCTGACTTCTTCAAATGTTTAGTTTGACCCAAAAGTATTAAATTAAAATCACATGAAAGAGAGAAATGAAGCAGACCTTTTCTCCATAATTAAAGTTATTTAACTAAGTGTTTTAGATATAAAAATAATATATAAATAAAAAGTGTTACTTGCAAATATTGCACTCTACTAAATGCTGTTAGTTGGTTTGATAACTGCTGTAATATGAATATAAAGCATCATAACCTGTTTGCATGTAAATCAGATCACACAGAGGAGCATGTGGGTTTAAGAAAGACATTTTATTCAGCACGGGGTGAAGGGTCAGAGGTCAGAGGAGAAGGGTCAGAGGAGAAGGGTCAGGGGTCGTTGGGGTCGTTGGGGGTCGTTAGGGGTCGTTACTGCTGAATGCGGCGGATGGACTGGATCTGAGGGGTCTGGCAGTGGGAGCCGAACTCCCGGAAGTGCTTGAACTCCCCACAGTGACGGTCACACTCCATGATGTACTGGAACCCGCGGTAGCCCGGGTACTGGTAGCACACGAACCTGTTGGGAGGAGGAGAACCGTCATCATCATCATCATCATCATCATCATCATCATCGTCATCATCATCATCATCATCATGTTAGTGAAGAGGAACAGCACTCACGCTCCGGACTGGACCTTCAGGGACCCGACCTCGTTGTTGCACCAGCCCATGGCCTGCAGGGACGGGTAGTCGTCGCTCAGCTCGCCCTTGCGGCTCAGGAAGTTCTCCCGCTCGAAGATGGTCATGCGGCACTCCCTGTGGTTCTGCGGGTGGGGAACAAACACAAGGGAACTCGTGAGCTGCTGAGGTCTGCTTGTTCCTGCAAAAGGCGCGTCCCTGAAGCGGCGGCACTCACGGCGCAGGCGATGGGCCTGAAGGAGGTCATCCTCTCGATGTGGTACGCGTTGCTGCCGCCGAAGGCGTCGCACTGCGGGTACTCGCCGCGCTCCAGCACGAACTGCTGGCCCTGGTAGGACGCGTGCTCGTAGCCCACCCAGCTGCAGAGAACACGAGAACACACAACCACACGTCAGAGAGCCGCCTGGTACTCTCGCTACTAAACCTGGAACAGTCATGGAGTTTTAAAATGGTTGTTTCCAGGCCTGGACAAGTCCTTGAGAAAAATAAAATCCCAAAAGTTTAGTAAAAGTCATGTAAATGTGTTATATTCATGTGTTCATGACGGTCATTTACGCTGAGTTTGAAATAATGAATATGCTTTTAAAAGAAAATATAAGCAGCATCCATACAGGCATCTATATAAATGTTTATTCTTTTAATCAAACTATTGTCTCATTCATTTGAGTCATTTAAGGTTTACTGTATGCTTTGTATTCTCATTGTTAGTTTAAATACTACATTTACTCACTTTTTACTGTTTACACCCAGATTTCACTAAATGTTTGTAATGGACATTTGGTTTAAAGTCATGAATCCGTTGGTCAGGATGAGTCTGAACGCTTACGGTTCAGACACATTCTGACCAATGGGTTTCATGACTAAATGTTTGGTCATGTAAATGTGTTTAAAGTCCTGGTCCATGGGTCAGAATGTGTGTCTGTTAGCACGACGTCACACAGCTGGACTCACGCTCCGCTCTCCACGCGCATGGAGCGCACGGTCTCGAAGCCGAACTCCATCACGTTGCAGCACTCGGAGGTGAACTCATGGCGGCGGCCCTGGAAGCACTCCTCGTCGAACACGATGATCTGAGGAGGGAGGGGCGGTTTAAAGAAGGTATTACATAGTAATAACTTACATAATAGTAATAGAGTATAGCAATACATTACATAGTAATATCTACTGACATTGAGGTGGTTTATGTTTGAGTCTTTTTATCTTTATTTAAACCAGCGGTTCAGGACAAAATGAAAGCTCTGAAACAACCTCACAGTTTATTTAACAGAGACTCTGCTGGTCTCAGGGACTTTAGTCATTTCCCTCCAGAGACGTGATGCACCAGTGTGTGTGTGTGTGTGTGTGTGTGTGTGTGTGTGTGTGTGTGTGTGTGTGTGTGTGTGTGTGTTTTGGTTTGTTTTCCATCTGCAGACTCACCTTCCAGTGGCCGGAGAACTTGGTGCAATGGTGAGTCATCTTGTCTGGAAGGAGAAGAGGAAGATTAAAGTTTAGACCGTGAAACATCAAACAGCTCAGCAGGAGGTGTGTGTGTGTGTGTGTGTGTGTGTGTGTGTGTGTGTGTGTGTGTGTGTGTGTGTGTGTGTGTGTGTGTGTGTGTGTGTGTGTGTGTGTGTGTGTGTTTAGAAAAGCCAGAATGAATAACTTCTATATAAAAAAGTTATTGCAAAATCAGGGCCCCAGAAGCCGGCCCTGCACCAGACTGGTGCAGGGCCGGCTTCTGGGGCCCTGATTTCGTGTGTGTGTGTGTGTGTGTGTGTGTGTGTGTGTTTGTGTGTGTGTGTGTGTGTGTGTGTGTCCTGCCGGCTGCGCTCACCTTGCTGGTGTGGTCGGCTCGTCCTGTGAGAGTGAGATGAACTACGCGCCCCCACCCTTTTAAAGCCTCCCCTGGCAGGGGGCCACGGCCGAAAGGCCCGGGTCAGCAGAGGGGAGGGGCCTCTCTCTCTCTCTCTCTCTCTCTCTCTCTCTCGCTCTCTCTCTCTCTCTCTCTCTCTCTCTCTCTCTCTCTCTCTTGTGCCCCCCGACAAAAGCGTGTTAATCTGTGGACGACGGCAGAAGTGCAGACACCACGTTATCTGAGGACAGAGACAGTTAATTATAATATCATATTCTGGTTAGCGATAATATATTATAACCAATAATAATATATTATGTTTATTATTATTATTATTATGAATTGGAGCATTCGGTAGAATTTGAATGCAGGATTTTTACTTGTAACAGAGTATTTCTACACTGTGGTATTAATACTTCTACTCAAGTAAAAGTACTTCTTTTCCACCACTGAATTACTTTAAAACTGAGTTTTCTATTTTAAAGTAAATTAATAAAATTTGCTTCCATGAGATCATAACATTTTCCTTCCTGAAAGATAAATATTGATTTATTGGGATTCAGACGACACTTTTGGTCACGATCCGATGGAATCAAGAGAAAAGTCTATTTTTTCGTCTCACGGATGATTTCAGATCAACGTTTCTGTCGTTTAGGGAAATGTGACGAAGACGAAGACGAGACGAAGGTCACGGGGTCAAGTGTATTAGCATGCTTCTTTATTGTCAATAAATCCCACGAAAACAACACAACTACGAACAATATTGTGTCAAATAGTCCTCCAACAAATGTACTATTTCCTGCTGTTTAAAAATAATAATACAATAAACTTGATTTATGTAGAGCCTTTAAAAATATAGATTAAAAGTGCTTTGACGAAGCAGAGAAATATAAAGCAGGAAAGAAATTATACCATAATAAAACAGTACAAATGATGAAACAATAAAAACAACAAATACGAGAATACAAAATAAATAAATAATTTTGTGAATTATTTTTCATTTTTTTAATTTAATTTAAATTGTTTAAATGTATGTATATATATATATATATATATATATATATATATATATATATATATATATATATATATATATTGTCTTTATTTGTATTGTAATATATAAAAAAAAATATATATATATATTCTTTTTAATTTTATTTAAATTAAATCACTGTTTATGATAATACAAATTTAAACTTATATGTGTGTTATAAAAGCTCCACATCTTCAATAGGAACCAGTGAAACCAGTGGATTTTGCAGCTGAGAACCATTGACACTTTTCATGGGATTTATAGATAAAACTCAAAACGTAACATTGCCATCCTTTGTCAAAAGAGATTTCTAAAGACGTAATAAATGATTACGCATCTCTGCGGTCGCTCCAGACTTGTTTTCTGATACTGATCACGGTTTGAGCTGCAGACAGATGTATGGCACAGAATCCACCGGGAAGCACACGGATTACACAGCGGCATCACGTCACACCTAATCTGCACATATCAAACACGTTTTAATCCAGATTGGAAATAATCACAGCAAAGGTGACATAATCCAGATTTAATCTAGATTTAATCCAGACTTAATACAGGCTGTAGTCCAAGAACTATCATCACCATCAACAACCTTTATTTCAGTTATTTCACAGCGGTTCATATGTATTAGCTTCAAATAGTCTATTGATATTATATTTATGGTTGAAGATGGAAAGAAAAAAAATCTTCCTATTACAAATTATGAATTTAGTTAATTTTCAGTAAAACTTTTGCTTCTACAGTCTCACTCGGTCCGGTGCGACCAGTAGTTTATGGTGGCTAATGTTACCTAATGCTCTGGTGCGACCAATAGTTTATGGTGAATAAAGCTAGCTAACGCTCTGGTGCGACCAATAGTTTATGGTGGCTAACGTTAGCTAATGCTCTGGTGCAACCATTAGCTTATGATGGCTAACGTTAGTTAATGGTCTGGTGTGACCATTAGCTTATGGTGGCTAACTTTAGCTACTGCTACCGAGCACTACGTAGATGTTACTGGTTGTCAGGCTACATTCCTTGTGAAGTTATGAAGTCAGGTTTCAGACTCCCCCAACCCCGACCTCAGAATCCAAGATGGCTGCCAGACAGTACTGTTAACTCCTATCTGTGAAAATGTTGCTTACAGTTATCAAATATAACATATTACTGTACGGCTCGAGTTGTGCTAACGTTGTACAGTGAGTTAGCTTGATTACGTTAGTTTGTTTTAAAGCAAGAGTTCAACATTTCTTTCAGGGAAATACACTTATTTATAGTTATTTTAACTAATCAACCCTTTTCTTGTTGACTTGTCATGCCATTGTAAACACAGTGTAATCGATCCAATTAGTTATGGAGATTGAGACATAAACTCATGTTTACAATGTTTACTGAGGGAATAAATCAAGAGAGAAGTAGAGTCATTTATATAGACTTCTATACAACCAGAGGAGTAACCCCTGGTGGTCAGGAGAGAGAATGCAGCTTTAACACATGAAGCATATACTTCTATACAACCAGAGGAGTCGTCCCCTGGTGGTCAGGAGAGAGAATGCAGCTTTATCACATGGAGCTTTGACTTCACGTTTAAGAACCGGAGGTTGACTCCTGTAAAAAGGACATTTTTCCTCGTTAGCAACTGAAGCTAATCGTGAAGCTTTTTTTCTCCCATCATCAACTTTTCCCTCAGAAAGAAAGCAAGGTGTAAAACCGTTTCTTTGCCCGACCTTTGAGGTTAATTCAAACTCATATGAATCCCACATTTCTCGTGTATTCTTTTCAAAATGTTCCTCAGAAGGTTTAAACTCCGACATCAAGAGTAAAAACAAGACACACTTTCCCTGTTTATTTCTTGTTTTCTGCCTCAGCTCCTCCAGCTTCATGTTTCAGATGGACGGCTGATTTTAAATCTTTGTTTCCAGAGAGCGTGTTCCCCATGGAGGTGACAGAGAGACGGATTGCCCTCTGAACCTTCGCATACCTCGTCTCCGCACGCCCAACACATGCGGGTGGGTAAACCGCCGGCTCAGGGGTTTCCTTTGACAGCAAAACGCTTACGGCCGCGGCCAGAGGGGGCCGGCGGCGCTTCCAGGCTCTGCGATGACCCGCTGGCTTTGGCGCGGGCCGACAGTGATGACGGGGCGCTTTCCTTTGTGCCGGCCGCCGCCGCGCTCGGCCTCTGCCAGAGTATAAAAGCTGGGGTCGAGTGTTGAAGGCACCAGCACGACCAGCCTCCCACACGGCACCGCACAAGCTGTATAACGCAGGTAAGGACACACGGACGCACTCACCTGAGCACCCGGCTCAGGTACACGTGCAGGGCCCCCCCTCCAAATAAACCAGCAGACTTGTGTTTGACCCCATGAGCACATGAGCCCTCTGACCACAACCCCTCCCTGTCTCCCACCCAGACTCTCCTGAACCCCTCGCCATGTCTCAGACCACCAAGTCCGCCTCCAGCCAGGGCACCGACGCCAAGGACAAGGGCGCCCCGGCTCCTGCCGCCTCCAGCAAGGCCACCAAGACCGGAGAGCCCGGCATGGGATCCTACAGAGTGAGTGCCACATCCGTACCAGCAGATGTTTTATTTAAAGGGCCAGTTTCCCCCCGTCCGTTTGCTATCTGTCTGTTTTTTTAAAGTAGATCCGGTTAAAAAAGCAGGACCTAGTCTTCAGTGTGAGTGAGCTTTCATTCAGGTTGTGTTGCTTAACTTGGATTAGTTTCCTTTTGTTTAAATGAATTATGAAGGGGCTTCAACAGACGGGGGAGGAAGAAGTATTCAGAGTAGTCAAAGTATTCAGAGTAGTAAAAGTGTAGTAGCAATGCCACTTAAAATACTAAAAGTAAAACTGTTTTACTTATTGGTGGATTCATTCAAATAATGCATTTTAATACGGTTTAGCTGGAGCTCCCATGACATACTTTAAATGCCACAGAATATTTAGAACTCTAATATTTAGAACTCTATATTTAGAACTCTAACATTTAGAACTCTAACATTCAGAACTCTAATATTTAGAACTCTAATATTTAGAACTATACATTTAGAACTCTAATATTTAGAACTCTATATTTAGAACTCTATATTTAGAACTCTAATATTTAGAACTCTAATATTTAGAACTATACATTTAGAACTCTAATATTTAGAACTCTACATTTAGAACTCTAATATTTAGAACTCTATATCTAGAACTCTGATATTTAGAACTCTACATTTAGAACTCTAATATTTATAACTCTATATTCAGAACTCTATATTCAGAACTCTATATTTTGAATTCTATATCTACAACTCTATATCTACAACTCTTTATTTAGAACTCTATATTTAGAACTCTATATTTAGAACTCTATATCTATAACTCTTTATTTAGAACTCTATATTTAGAACTCTATATCTATAACTCTTTATTTAGAACTCTATATTTAGAACTCTATATCTATAACTCTTTTTTAGAACTCTAAGCGTGTTCCGTGACGCTGTTGTAACCTGTTAAAACGCTCCTCTGCAGATCATGATGTTCGACCAGGAGAACTTCCAGGGCCGCATGGTGGAGGTGCAGAACGAGTGCATGAACGTGAGCGACCGCGGCATGGACCGCGTGCGCAGCATCATCGTGGAGTGCGGCCCGTAAGTGGACACGAGGACTCGGGGACGCGGTCCCTCTCTATTCACCGTCTCTCTAACCCTCTCTCTCTCTCTGTCTCCCCCCCTCGCTTCACCATCTCTCTCTAACCCTCTCTCTCTCTCTCTCTCCCCCCCTGTGACCCCCCCGTGCCCGCCGGCCCCCCTCCTCCAGCTTCGTTGCCTTCGAGCAGACGAACTTCCGTGGGGAGATGTTCATCCTGGAGAAGGGAGAGTATCCTCGCTGGGACACCTGGAGCAACTCCTACCGCAGCGACTGCCTCATGTCCCTCAGGCCCGTCCGCATGGTAAAGACAACACATCATTAAAAACATATAGTTCAGTTTAAATAATGAAACTATTGATTATTGAAATAGTTCCTGAGGAGTTTTCTGTGAATCTGTTTTCTGACATTTTAAACATGAACTGACTCTTCTGGTCCGCCCTGCAGGACAGCATGGAGCACAAGATCTGCCTGTACGAGCTCTCTGACTTCAAGGGCAACAAGATGGAGATCCAGGAGGACGACGTGCCCACCCTCTGGGCGCACGGCTTCTGTGACCGAGTGGGCAGCGTGAGGGTCCCCGGAGGAGCGTGAGTAGACCTTAAGCTGCCTGGTTTATGAGTATATATATATATGTATAAGTATATCTGAAGGGCCTCAATGGCCTCAATGACCTCCAGAACCTCTTAGACAGCCATAGAACCTCCTCAGTGACCACTAGAACCTATTTAGAGACCCTTAGAACCTCCTTGATAACAACTAGAACCTCTTTAGGGACCTGCAGAACCTCCTCAGTGACCACTAGAACCTCTGGAGGGACCTGTAGAAGCTCTTCAATAACAACTAGAACCTCTTCAGGGCCCTTAGAACCTCCTCAGTGACCACTAGAACCTCTTTAGGGACCGGCAGAACCTCCTAAGTGACCACTAGAACCTCTGGAGGAACCTGTAGAAGCTCTTCAATAACAACTAGAACCTCTGTAGGGCCCTTAGAACCTCCTCAGTGACCACTAGAACCTCTGTAGGGACCTGTAGAAGCTCTTCAATAACACCTAGAACCTCTTTAGGGTCCTGCAGGACCTCCTCAGTGACCACTAGAACCTCTGTAGGGCCCATAGAACCTCCTCAGTAACCCCCGTGCATCCCTCAGGTGGGTGGGCTACCAGTACCCCGGCTACAGAGGCTACCAGTACCTGTTTGAGTGCGGAGACTACAGACACTACAACGACTTCAGCGCCTTCCAGCCTCAGATCCAGTCCATGCGCCGCATCAGGGACATGCAGTTCCACCAGAGAGGGTGCTTCACCTTCACCTCCGCCAGCAAGTGAATGACACCCGCTGCACCACCCTTCCTCCTGACCCGCTCCACAGCGCTCCACCCCAGGAACGGCGGCCTGAGAGCCGACTCACACGGGGCGACAGCCACTGACTTTTTATGGTGCTAAAACAATAAACACGTGAAATCCCTCAAACTGATTGATGACCTTTGTTCTGCATATGTGTTGATGTGTTGAACATATTATTTTGCTATATTTACTGTAATAATACATACAAATCATTATGGGATGTTCGCAGTATAATTACAGACTCACCAAGTATAAATATGGGATATTATATTGTTTTAATTAAAGATACAGCAATATACAGTATTTAGTGCCAGATAATGAAATGACCCAAACAAACATTACGATACGCAGGTAAATGATATACATGATATAATATATATATATATATATATATATATATATATATATATATATAATACAAGATAAAATATATAAATAAACAGCCAGAGTTTTGGAAAGTGACAGAAGAAGTACTCTTTTAATAAAGTACAAGTACCAATACACTAATGTAAAAATACTTCAGTAATCTTTTCATAGTAGTTTTACCAAAAAGAAACAGTTGTGAAATAATGTAGCTGTGACGCCATATTAGTGGATTTAGATTTTAATATTTCATAACACAACAACATAAACATTGCATTCTTAAATATAACTAATACTTATATAGTGTTATATAGTAATACTTATATAGTATGACAATACTAAAACATGCTATTGAAGTGCACAGTTTGCCATGAAGCACATTGAGACCTTTAAGTTCACTTCATATCGTAGGAAAACATCCAACCGGTTTAAATAAATAAGACCTGCAGGAGTTCAACCTGTGGAGGACAACTGCTGTCTCCTCCTGCCCACACCCATCATTTCCGACGGCCCGTGAAGGCAGCAGCGTGCTTCATAACAGTCCTGCAGCTGCAGAGGAAAGGAGCCATGGCTGCTCTGTTCACAGCGAGGAGAGGTGAGGACACGAGGACACACACGAGGAGACACACGAGGAGACACACGAGGACACTGCCGGCGTTAACGAGGCACTCTTACTTTAGTTAAATGCGGATAAACACCGGAAATACCAGCATTATGAAACCCAGTTAGCTCCTCGGCTAAATTAGGTAGCTAGCTAGCCGGCTAGTTCTGATCAATAACTCGATTATTAGCTGGCGAGTCATGATCGATGATGATTATTATTGTTCACAAACAGTCGGACAATGTTGTTGTTTGTTTGAGCGGGTTTTAAAACTTCCAGACTGAGAGGAAGGTGACTGATGATGAGGAGGACCTTTCACCCAGATAGCATCAAGCTAACTAGTGGTGCGTTCAAAGACCCCAGTAAAGTCGTTGCAGAATGAGATTACTAGGGAGCTGGTGGTGCGTCCAAGGACCCAGTAAAGTCGATGCAGAATGAGGAAATAATTATCACCAGGAATAAAATACATGAGACATAAAATATGATTTAAAGACGTTTTAAGAGAACTAAAAAGGAAAGAAGAGTAAATCTGCAAATTTAACATTCATTCTACGTCCGCCTGTCAAAATCAATTGGAGCACAAATAGAGCTTTAAACACATTTAACTTGGCTTTATTAAATGTCAGGTCTCTGTCAGGAAAAACATTTTTAATCAATGATTAACAGATAACAGATAACAGATGCTCTTATTGAATCAACTCCTCAAACTCCAGTCTCATGAGTGCAGAAGGAAGGAGTTGAAGTTGCTATTCTTTCTGAACATTTCCAAAGGACTGATGTTGCTCTCTGATCATTTCTGTGTTTTCTTTGAGACACAAATGTTCAAAGCGTTCCATCACTGAAACATTACACTTCATTTAACGGGGAGCAATTAGGGGTCGTGTGTCTCAAGGACACATCGACTTGGACTAGTGGAGCCAGGGATCGAACCACCGATCCTCTGATTGAAAGACGGGCATGCTAACCACTGAGCCACAGTAGCCACCAGTGAACTATTTATTCAGAAGTTCTGCTCCACACCGGCCCTCTCTTGCATCTCAGTCGCTGAGCTTGTGGATGTTTCAATTCTAAAGTTAAAAATGTTATTGATAACCGTTAAACAGCTGATCCAGACTATGACTCAGACGGCAGTGAAGGCGCAGGTAGAAAATCCACGGCCCGCCACTGCGTACTACTAGACAGACTGAAGTCTGGGTAGGACTCTCTGGAGCAGCGCTTCACTGGTTTGAATCCTGAAGGACAATACTTAGAGTCGGTAGCTAATCGCACATCAGAGCTGACATGTGGTGTTCCCCAAGGCTCGATACTGGGGCCTCTTCTGTTCCACACCTACATGCTTCCACTGGCTCAGACTATGAACAACAACAACGTGTGTTAGCATAATTATGCAGACGACACACACATCTACATGTTATTAATTGTTTTTAAATCTTGTGTTTTTCTGCATTATGTTTTGATGCTTTTATAGTTTTATGTGAAGCACTTTGAATCTCCTTGTTGTTGAAATGTGCCACAAATAAACTTGTCTTACTAATAAAATACTTCACTGCAAAACCGTCTTTCGCGGCTTCCATTCTGCCATTCTGCTCTTTATTTGTTTGTTTGTTTGTTTGTTTGTTTACTCTCCTTCCTGCAGCTCTCGGCTCGTGTCTCTCGGCTCGTCGACGTCTGTCGTCGCTGGCCGAGCTGCCGGAGACGCATCAGCTGCTGAGACAGACCTGCAGAGACTTCGCCGACCGGGAGCTGATCCCCATCGCCGGCCGGCTGGACAAAGACCACAGCTACCCTGCTGAGCAGGTACACACACACACACACACACACACACACACAAAGGTACACACACACAGAGACACGCACACAGGTACACACACACTCTCTCTCTCTTGTTCATGCTGTATTGATGGAACAGATCCTCTCTCTCTCTCTCTCTCTCTCTCTCTCTCGGTGAACAGATCCAGGCCCTGGGCCAGATGGGTGTGATGGCCATCGAGGTCCCTGAGGATCTGGGCGGAGCCGGCATGGACTACCTGGCCTACAGTCTGGCCATGGAGGAGATCAGCCGCGGCTGCGCCAGCACCGGGGTGGTGGTGTCCGTCAACAACGTGAGTGGAACCGCGACGCAGAACCCAACAGGCGCTCCGGCGGTTCTCTAACCCGTGGTTCTCTAACCCGTGGTTCTCCAACATGCGGTTCTCCAACATGCGGTTCTCTAACATGCGGTTCTGCCCTCAGTCGCTCTACATCGGCCCGATACTGAAGAACGGCACCGAGGAGCAGAAGAAGAAATGGATCACTCCGTTCACCACCGGAGAGAACGTGGGCTGTTTCTGCCTCAGTGAGCCAGGTAACTCACACTCACACACACACTCACACACACACTCTCTCACACACACACACACACACACACCCTACCTGTGACCTCTGACCCCAGGTAACGGCAGTGACGCGGGCGCCGCCTCCACCACGGCCCGGCAGCAGGGGGGCGACTGGGTTCTGAACGGAACCAAAGCCTGGATCACCAACAGCTGGGACGCCGCGGCCGCCGTGGTGTTCGCCACCACGGACAAGACGCTCAAGCACAAGGCACGCCCACTTCCTGTTTTATTTTGAAACTCTGCGAGTCGCTCTACTGACCCCCCCCCCCCCCCCCCCCCCCTCACAGGGCATCAGTGCCTTCCTGGTCCCCATGCCGCACCCCGGCCTCTCTCTGGGGAAGAAGGAGGACAAGCTGGGCATCAGAGCCTCGTCCACCGCCAACGTCATCCTGGAGGACTGCCGGGTCCCACTGGACCACATGCTGGGGCCCCGGGGGGCCGGCTTCAAGATCGCCATGGTGATCACACACACAGACAGACACGCACACTGAGACACACACACACACTGAGACACACATACACACATATACGGACACACACACACACACACACACGTCCTCGTCCACTGTAACGTTAGTGATGTCATATTGTGTTCGATCAGAAGAACAAGATAATCAATGACAGATAATAATATAATAATCACAGAGGCTTATTGTTATATTTCTAAATAAGAGCTGAACTAAAGCAACTAAAGCAAAATGAAACTACTTCCTGAATGTTTGTCTGTGTGACATTTGAGGAGTTTCAGGAAATGGAACGTCTCCTTCAGTGGAAAACAACAATCAAAGGTCAAAGGTTTGAACCTCTTCACCATAAAGTCTTCCTTTGTTCCCTCGTGGACCTTTATGATGTTTTCCAGGATCTTTAGGGCCCAATTCTCATCAAAAGATAACAACGATATTAAAGAAACTAATTCTTTTATCATCGGGGACATTTCTGTCCTGAGGATGAACTCGCAGACTTAACGAGGTTAAAGAACACGTGAACAACCAATGACGACGACAACAACAACATTAGTGTATTCTCTCAGTATACACAGTAACCCTCCCCCCTCCTCCCCAGCAAACCCTGGACAGCGGGCGCATCGGCGTGGCCGCTCAGGCCCTCGGCATCGCTCAGGCGTCTCTGGAATGTGCCGTCGACTACGCCCACAAACGCACCGCGTTCGGAGCGCCGATCGGAAAACTGCAGGCCATACAGGTGACACGCCCCTTTATACTGCAGGTGACACGCCCCTTTATACTGCAGGTGACACGCCCCTTTATACTGCAGGTGACACGCCCCTTTATGCTGCAGGTGACACGCCCCTTTATACTGCAGGTGACACGCCCCTTTATACTACAGGTGACACGCCCCTTTATACTACAGGTGACACGCCCCTTTATACTGCAGGTGACACGCCCCTTTATACTACAGGTGACACGCCCCTTTATACTACAGGTGACACGCCCCTTTATACTACAGGTGACACGCCCCTTTATACTGCAGGTGACACGCCCCTTTATACTGCAGGTGACACGCCCCTTTATACTGCAGGTGACACGCCCCTTTATACTACAGGTGACACGCTCCTTTATACTACAGGTGACACGCCCCTTTATACTACAGGTGACACGCCCCTTTATACTACAGGTGACACGCCCCTTTATACTACAGGTGACACGCCCCTTTATACTGCAGGTGACACGCCCCTTTATGCTACAGGTGACACGCTCCTTTTATACTGCAGGTGACACGCTCCTTTTATGCTGCAGGTGACACGCTCCTTTTTTATGCTACAGGTGACACGCTCCTTTATGCTACAGGTGACACGCCCCTTTATACTGCAGGTGACACGCCCCTTTATGCTACAGGTGACACGCTCCTTTTATACTGCAGGTGACACGCTCCTTTTTATGCTGCAGGTGACACGCTCCTTTTTATGCTGCAGGTGACACGCTCCTTTTTATGCTGCAGGTGACACGCTCCTTTTTATGCTACAGGTGACACGCTCCTTTATGCTACAGGTGACACGCTCCTTTTTATGCTACAGGTGACACGCTCCTTTATGCTACAGGTGACACGCCCCTTTATACTGCACGTGACACGCCCCTTTTATACTGCACGTGACACACCCCCTTTTATACTGCAGGTGACACGACCCTTTATACTGCAGGTGACACGCCCCTTTTTATGCTGCAGGTGACACGCCCCTTTATACTGCAGGTGTATCACTGTAGTACTCTATGTACTTCATCTGCATCATCATCAAAATCTTCTTCTCCTCTTTCTAATATAGTACCATAGTATTATAGTACTATTATACTATAGATCTCTTATAGTATAATAGTACTAAAGGTATTGTCTCTCCTATAGTTCAAGCTGGCTGACATGTCCGTGGCCATGGAAAGTACTATAGTATAGTATAATAGTACTATAGTATAATAGTACTTCTCCTCTATAGTTCAAGCTGGCTGACATGTCCGTGGCCGTGGAAAGCGCCCGCCTGCTCACCTGGAAGGCGTCTCTTCTTCGAGATGCAGGGAAGCCCTTCACCAAGGTACGCTCCATTCCTCCACCTGCAGCTGCAGAGGAGCGCTCGCTTTACTCACTGTGTGTGTGTGTGTGTGTGTGTGTGTGTGTGTGTGTGTGTGTGTGTGTGTGTCTCTCTGCAGGAAGCAGCCATGGCCAAACTGTCGGCGTCTGAAGCCGCCACGTTCTGCTCCCACCAGGTGAGCACCACGCCTCCCCTCAGGTAACGTCACCTCTTCATTGCTGACGTGTGTCTTTGTGGTTCTCCGGTCCAGGCCATCCAGGTTCTGGGCGGGATGGGCTACGTGTCCGACATGCCGGCCGAGCGGCACTACCGAGACGCTCGCATCACGGAGATCTACGAGGGAACCAGCGAGATCCAGAGGCTGGTGATCGCCGGACAGGTGCTGAAGGAGTACCAGTCCTAGGCCAGGTGGGACGCCACCTGGAGGAGAGGGAGCACCCATGGAGAGGAGAGGGAGCACCCATGGAGAGGAGAGGGAGCACCCATGGAGAGGAGAGGGAGCACCCATGGAGAGGAGAGGGAGCACCCATGGAGAGGAGAGGGAGCACCCATGGAGAGGAGAGGACAATGTATTGTTGCACTTCTATAAATCTGAGGAGACAGTCAACAAGATCTGAGAGTTAAAAGATGTATTTGTCACTAATAAACTTCCATAAATCAGATTAGAAATGATGAATTCATTTGATTGCAGAAGGTGTTTATGTTTTATTCATAATGAAAGTGATGCGGTCAGCTGTCTGGATGGATGACCTGCAGGCAGCTGCTCATAAACATTCTGCATACTTCTGCCAAAACATCAAAGAACTCCATGCTGTGATTTGTGTGAATGTTTCAAGTTCCACCAGCAGAGGGCGCCGGAGCGCCTCCCGTCTCCTGACCCGCTTCTGGCTTCTGTTGGCTGCAGATTTAATAATGTAATATTCTGGAGTTTGTTCTTGAATGATTGTCGGCGTCTGACGTCGACCTCTTGTGCCTCAACAACGTGTACATATGTTTATGTAATTTAATGAGCAGATGATAATAAAAACACAATGACAGAACATATGTTTATGTAATTTAATGAGCAGATGATAATAAAAACACAATGACAGAACATATGTTTATGTAATTTAATGAGCAGATGATAATAAAAACACAATGACAGAACATATTCCTAAGGCTTTTATTTCAACATTAAAGTTTATTTCAGTAAATCTGACTTTAACTTTAATAACTACAGAGTGGGATTAGTGTGTTTTAGTGTTTAACTGGTTGCTTTGCTGCAGCTCAGACATAAATATAATAAAACATATAGATGTATAATAACTTCTTATGTGTAGCCTGTTTGTTGTTGTAATACTCATGTTGGCCACTAGGGGATAAAGGGCGCCACCTTTCTCTAAATAATGAATGAACTTCATGAATCTTTTCCTTCTGACGCCTCAACACGACGCTGATGAAACAAACTTATTATTGTTATTATTATTATTATTATTATGTCACATTTGTCAATAAATCCCCTAAAGCTCTTCACTCTGATCCTTAAGTTACAGCTGAGGAAAATATTTAAAGTTTTTTTATTTATGTGATTTTATATTTCTCCTCCTTTAATCACAACTTTGCAACAAGAGTTAATTTCTTTACTTTCATACTAATTTTGACACATTTAAAAATAATATCTGCTGCTTTTATTCTTTCAGCTTTGACTTCAGGAAACATTTAAATTCTGGTTCAAGTCTGACTTTCTAGATGTTCATCTCTTCTGTCTTTGATTTAGTTTGTCCTCAGGTCCTGGTGGGACTCTGAGTCCAGGTCCTGGTCCTGGTCCTGGTCCTGGTGGGACTCTGAGTCCAGGTCCTGGTCCTGGTCCTGGTGGGACTCTGAGTCCTGGTCCTGGTCCAGGTCCAGGTGGGACTCTGAGTCCTGGTCCAGGTCCAGGTCCTGGTGGGACTCTGAGTCCTGGTCCAGGTCCTGGTCCTGGTCCTGGTGGGACTCTGAGTCCTGGTCCAGGTCCAGGTCCTGGTGGGACTCTGAGTCCTGGTCCAGGTCCTGGTCCTGGTCCTGGTGGGACTCTGAGTCCTGGTCCAGGTCCAGGTCCAGGTCCAGGTCCTGGTCCTGGTGGGACTCTGAGTCCTGGTCCTGGTCCAGGTCCTGGTGGGACTCTGAGTCCTGGTCCAGCTTCCTGAGTCCATTGTGTCCGTCAGGCTGCATTGTTCCTCCGGGTCGTGTGAACCGGGTCCACCTCTTTTGTTTCCTTTTGACTTCATAAACAAAGGAGCACGTGCACTAACGTGCACTAACGTGCACTAACGTGACCTTTGACCTCGTCATTAGATTTAGCCTCGTTTTTAAAATAATGAGCATCTTTACATTTCATATTTCATATCAGAGACTTTAAATAAACAGATACAGAAACGTTGGTTTTGTTTCTTTATTAGAAAACGTATAAAAAAATGACAGGAAGTAGAAAAACACAAGTATTCAAAACCCTCTTTGATCACCTGGGTCTCCATGGGAACCAGTCTGAACCAGTCCACTAAACCAGTCTGGGACCAGTCCACTACATTGGAGAACACAATGAGATTTATATTTACAAAGAAGATCTGTAGCCAATCAGAGCGAAGTACACGAGCACGCGTTTAATCAGAGGCTTCACGTGCACGTCACAGCCCGTTAGGCTCGTGCCCGCGTGGTCCGTTAAAAAGTTCCCAAACAAAGTCCCGGATGTAAACCCGTTCACACGTAGTGCTTCTTGTCGAAGCCCCCGCTGCTCGCGATGGTCTTGGTGGGC
>JBAMJR010000601.1:140000-155000 GCA_038501785.1 Myoxocephalus aenaeus
CAGCATGACTGTTTTCAGCTGTGCTAACATAATTGCACAAGGGTTTTCAAGGGTTTTCTAATCCTCCATCAGTCTTCTATGAGCAAACACAATGTACCCAATGTAATGTTAGAACACTGAGTGATAGTTGCTGGAAATGGGCCTCTATACACCTATGTAGATATTTCATTAAAAACCAGATGTTTCCACCTAGAATAGTCATTTACCACATTAACAATGTATAGAGTATTTCTGATTAATTTAAGGTTATCTTCATTGAAAAAAACTGTGCTTTTCTTTGAAAAATAAGGACATTTCTAAGTGACCCCAAACTTTTGAACAGTAGTGTATATATATGTATATATATATATATATATATATATATATATATATATATATATATATATACACATATATGTATATGTATTTAAAGGGCGAGGCAGCAGGTGTTGGTCAACATGGACGTCAACCTGCTGACAAACAACATTCCTGCAGAAAGAAAACAATCATGGTCCGGTCTGGAAATCTCATTATATCATCGACCAGCGGCACTAAGCAACGTCATTGTCCTTCACGTGCACACACACACACACACACACACACACACACACACACACACACACACACACACACACGTGCACATGCATGTGTGTGTGTGTGAAGGACAATGACGTCGCTTAGTGCCGCAGGTGAGTGGGTCACGAAAATCAGGAAAAACACCTCGTCTTCATCGGCCGGGACTGAAGTCAGAGGAGTGACTGAAACAATGGTGTGTGTGTGTGTGTGTGTGTGTGTGTGTGTGTGTGTGTGTGTGTGTGTGTGTGTGTGTGTGTCCTCAGAGGGCCAGGTGTTTCCTCCTCTCCCGTGTTTACCGTCGGCTCACTGTTGAGATACTTATGGAGGAATTGAAGTCTTTTGGTTTCATTTGAACACGATTCAGAGTGAAGCATTCTGTAGCTGAAATAAAATAAAATAAAATGAACGTGTCTCCAGTAAAATAAATAGTGACAGTAGAACCGTTCTTCTGGTTGGTCTTGTGTCACATTACTTCACTTCACTCACTTTAACAACTCTAATCCACTTCACATTACTTTACTTCACTTTACTTCGCTTTATACTTTACTTTACTTCGCTTTACTTCGCTTTACTTTACTTCACTTCACTTTACTTTACTTCACTTTACTTCGCTTTGCTTGACTTGACTTCGCTTGACTTGACTTTACTTTACTTCGCTTTACTTTACCTTACTTTACTTTACTTCGCTTTGCTTCGCTTTGCTTTACTTCGCTTTACTTCGCTTTACTTTACTTCGCTTTACTTTACTTCGCTTTACTTCACTTTAATTCACTTTACTTTGCTTTACTTCACTCTACTTCACTTCACTTTACTTTGCTTTGCTTTACTTTGCTTTACTTTACTTCGCTTTACTTTACTTCGCTTTACTTTACTTCGCTTTACTTTGCTTTACTTTACTTTGCTTTACTTTGCTTTACTTTACTTTGCTTTACTTTACTTTACTTCACTTTACTTTGCTTTACTTCACTTTACTTTACTTTGCTTTACTTTGCTTTACTTTACTTTGCTTTACTTTACTTTACTTCGCTTTACTTCGCTTTACTTCGCTTTACTTTACTTTGCTTTACTTTGCTTTACTTTACTTTGCTTTACTTTACTTTACTTCACTTTACTTTGCTTTACTTCACTTTACTTCCCTTTACTTTACTTCGCTTTACTTTACTTTACTTCGCTTTACTTTACTTCGCTTTACTTCACTTCACTTTACTTCACTTTACTTTACTTCACTTTACTTTGCTTTACTTCACTTTACTTCGCTTTACTTTACTTCGCTTTACTTCGCTTTACTTTACTTCGTTTTACTTCACTTTACTTTACTTCACTTCGCTTTACTTTACTACGCTTTACTTTACTTCGCTTCTTTTTACTTGACTTTACTTCGCTTTACTTGACTTTACTTCGCTTTACTTTACTTCACTCTACTTCACTTCACTTTACTTTGCTTTGCTTTACTCTACTTTGCTTTACTTTACTTCGCTTTACTTTACTTTATTTCGCTTTACTTCGCTTTACTTTACTTCGCTTTACTTTACTTCGCTTTACTTTGCTTTACTTTACTTTGCTTTACTTCACTTTACTTCACTTTACTTCACTTTACTTCACTTCACTTCACTTTACTTCACTTCACTTTACTTCACTTTACTTCGCTTTACTTTACTTCGCTTTACTTCACTTTACTTCACTTTGCTTCACTTCACTTCACTTTATTTCGCTTTACTTCGCTTTACTTTACTTCGCTTTACTTTACTTCGCTTTACTTTGCTTTACTTTACTTTACTTTACTTTACTTCACTTCACTTTACTTCACTTTACTTCGCTTTACTTCACTTTACTTCGCTTTACTTTACTTCGCTTCCATCACTTTAACAATTCTAATCCACTTCACATTACTTTACTTCGCTTTATTTCACTTTTTCTTCGCTTCGCTTTACTTTACTTCACTTTACTTTACTTCACTTCACTGGACTGATCTCAGCTACAACTCCCTTCACTTCATCTCATTCAGCTCCACTCAATTCTGCTCAGCTCCAAATTCACTTTACTTTAATTTACTTTACTTCATTTTACTTTAATTCACATTACTTCACTTTACTTTACTTTACTTCACTTCACTTTACTTCACTCCATTTCACTTCACTTCACACATTTTAATGTTGTGTTTGTATTCTTATTATTTTTAGAAACAACTTAAAATGGACTTTTTGGTTTCGGTAAAAATCAAAACATGATCATCACAAAGTAGTTTATGTATAATTAATATACAAAGATCATAATGTAATATAACATGAAACCCTATGAAAGTACCTTTATCATTATACTACTAGTATTTACTGAATGCAGAACATCCATGTACTTGTACTGTGTTGTACCTCTGAGTACACTTGTTTCATGTATTAAGTTTGTTTACAGCACGAAGGAGGCGTCAACAACAAACGAGTAATAACAACAATCACATGGAATGACTCGTTGGTCTGTGGGTGATGCTGACTGACGGCAGGCGGGAGGGAGGAGGAGGAGGAGGGAGGAGGGAGAGGACGAGGAGGAAGAGGAGGAGGAGGGAGGAGGGAGAGGAGGAGGAGAAGGAGGAGGAGGAGGGAGAGGAGGAGGAGGAAGAGGAGGGAGAGGGAGAGGAGGAGGAGAAGGAGGAGGAGGAGGGAAGAGGAGGAGGAGGGAGAGGAGGAAGAGGAGGAGGGAGAGGAGGAGGAGGAGGAGGAGGGAGGAGGGAGAGGACGAGGAGGAAGAGGAGGAGGAGGGAGGAGGGAGAGGAGGAGGAGAAGGAGGAGGAGGAGGGAAGAGGAGGAGGGAGAGGAGGAGGAGAAGGAGGAGGAGGGAAGAGGAGGAGGGAGGAGGAGGAGGAGGGAGGAGGGGGAGGAGGGAGAGGACGAGGAGGAAGAGGAGGAGGAGGGAGGAGGGAGAGGAGGAGGAGAAGGAGGAGGAGGGAAGAGGAGGAGGAGGAGGAGGAGGAGGAGGAGGAGGAGGAGAAGGAGGACGAGGAGGAGGAGGAAGGAGGAGAAGGAGGGAGGACGTCCTGCTCGTCACTTCTGTCCACGCCATTGTTCTCTCTTGTTCCACTGCTTTATGACCCAAAGTGTCACCTGCTGGCGCTGTGTGTGTGTGTGTGTGTGTGTGTGTGTGTGTGTGTGTGTGTGTGTGTGTGTGAGACCTGCATGCTCTGTACTGTCCCTTTAAGACCCATAAAGCTCCCTGAGACCTCACACTCTGTGTAACTGGTAGTGACTCACTCAGTTTCTGTTTACTGGTTTATTGTTGACTGTTTACTGGTTTATTGTTGACTGTTTACTGGTTTATTGTTGACTGTTTACTGGTTTATTGTTGACTGTTTACTGGTTTATTGTTGACTGGTTTCACATCGTTGTCCCACTCTCACGTTGTCGTTATATTTTATAAGTTATAAACTTATATGTTTATATTATATTCTTAACTCAGAGGAGGAAACAAGAGAAAGTCTTCAGCTGAAGCTGATGAGACACGAGACCTTTGATGTCCTCTTCCTCCTCTTCCTCCTCCTCCTCCTCTTCTTCCTCCTCCTCCTCCTCCTCCTCCTCTTCCTCTGTGATGAACACCTGCTGAACAAACGGCGGACGTGACACATTCATGTTGCTACATCACCGGCTTCTTCCTTCATGAGGACCAGACTGGGACCAGACTGGGACCAGCTGGGACCAGCCTGGGACCAGACTGGGACCAGACTGGACCAGACTGGGACCAACCTGGGACCAGACTGGACCAGACTGGGACCAGACTGGGACCAGCTGGGACCAGCCTGGGACCAGCTGGGACCAGCCTGGGACCAGCTGGGACCAGCCTGGGACCAGACTGGGACCAGACTGGGACCAGACTGGGACCAGACTGGGACCAGCTGGGACCAGCCTGGGACCAGCTGGGACCAGCCTGGGACCAGCTGGGACCAGACTGGGACCAGCCTGGGACCAGACTGGGACCAGACTGGGACCAGACTGGGACCAGCTGGGATCAGACTGGGACCAGACTGGGACCAGCTGGGACCAGCCTGGGACCAGACTGGGACCAGCCTGGGACCAGACTGGGACCAGCTGGGATCAGACTGGGACCAGTCCAGTGGCTCACTGGTCACATTCTTCTTTAATGGGATCGATGACGTCACAAAACTCAGTTTATGAAGTTTAAACACAAAAGATTTAAAATGTACAGAGACACAAAGAAAAGAAGATCAGAGTGTCTCATGAAAAATATACGAATACTGTGGTATTAGTACCTTTACTGGAACGGAGTATTTATACACTGGGTATTAGTATATTTACTCTAACAGAGTATTTGTATACTGTGGTATTAGTACTTAATGCAGTACTTCCTCCATCACTGGACTGCATCTATTTGTGTCTGTTTAAATGAGATAAAATAATATACAATCTTTAGTACATACTATTTAGTATAAAACAGTTTAAAATAATACAAAGTAGTATAAAACAGTATAAATATCACAGGTCAGTGAACATGAAGGTCAACGGGTTCCAGAATGACGCCTGAAGGCATCGGTCCATACAAGTTGCCCCGTGGTGCGTTCAAGTCATCCTGTTGACCTCAAAACACTGAAACTAGCCTGAAATGCTTGTTTATATATATAATAATAATAATAATAATAATATATAATAATAATAAATCCACATATTTGTGTTCAGCGTAAAATAACCCCTCACAGTCAGTAATCAGTTAGTAGAAATCCCTGGAGCCTATCTGAAGCGCTCTCTACTTCCTGTGCTCCTCCATCAGCTCACTTCCTGTTTGTAGACGCACCCATTTCCTGTCTCTGTGGAGCTCAATCACAGAGATAACAATAAATACTCTTTATTTACGTCTCTCTCTGGTTTACTTTTCTATTTGTGTGCAGTTTATATGTAGTTTATATGCAGTTTATATGCAGTTTATATGCAGTTTATATGCAGTTTATATGTAGTTCATATGCAGTTTATATGCAGTTTATATGCAGTTTATATGTAGTTTATATGCAGTTTATATGTAGTTTATATGCAGTTTATATGTAGTTTATATATAACCCATGCAGCAGGAAACAGAGCCGTCATGGGCCGCCTGGAGTCCCACGCTCTCTTCATTGTTCCTCAGCTGTCAGGACACAATCTCACAGAACCTCCTTTCTGGTTCTCACTCGGCCTCACGTTGTGATCGACGAGCAGCTGTGTGTTACAGTTGTGTGTTACAGTTGTGTGTCTGTGGATCTCACACAGACACACAATGCTGACACAATCAGACACAATTGTTGTCGGATGTTTTCTTTTCAAACTCAGAGTTCCTCCCAGGAAGTTCAGAGGAACATAAAGAAAACTGCAGGGAACGAGTCCTGCAACTTCCCCACGATCACAACAAGATGGAATAACGTGGAATAATGTGGAATAATGTAATAATGTAGAATAATGTAGAATAATGTAATAATGTAGAATAATGTAGAATAATGTAATAATGTAGAATAATGTAATAATGTAGAATAATGTGGAATAATGTAGAATAATGTAATAATGTGGAATAATGTGGAATAATGTAGAATAATTTAATAATGTAGAATAATGTAATAATGTAGAATAATGTGGAATAATGTAGAATAATGTAATAATATGGAATAATGTAGAATAATGTAGAATAATGGAATAATGTGGAATAATGTAATAATGTGGAATAATGTAATAATGTAGAATAATGTGGAATAATGTAGAATAACGTGGAATAATGTGGAATAATGTAGAATAATGTAATAATGTAGAATAATGTAGAATAATGTGGAATAATGTGGAATAATGTACTAATGTGGAATAATGTAGAATAATGTAATAATATGGAATAATGTAGAATAATGTAGAATAATGGAATAATGTGGAATAATGTAGAAAAGTGTAGATTAATGTAGAATAATGTAGAATAATGTAGAACAATGTAGAATAATGTAGAATAATGTAGAATAATGTAATAATGTAGAAATTGAGCTCCACCTCCAATGCTTTAATAATTATAACACAATAATATAATATGTAGTATTCTGAAGGGGCCTTTCCACTAGATGTACTGTTAGTGCTTGGACGTTGTATTTGTGGTATTAGTACTTGTACTGAAGTACAAGATGGAAGTACTTCTAACGCTAACTGCAGAATTACTTTTCTTAATATAATACTTTTTAATCTTCTTCTGTCTAATGACCTTTATTGTGAATTGTATTTCCTAAACTTTCTTTCTTTTCTGTCTTTTATCTTCTTAACTCTTGAAGGAATGTTTTTTTATTGTTGCTTGCAAAGTTAAATATGAACTATTCAGATTCATAACCAGTTTTATGAAGTTTAATAACATGTTTTGAGTCCCTCAATGTATTTACAGCTGAAGACAAGGACTCAAAGCTCAGGGAGAAATGGGAATACATGTCAATAAAAATACCATTTGAATGTATACAATTGTATAATATAGACGTATGAAGAAGCAGCAAATACACAAACGTGTGTTTTATTGCTTATTAATATTATTTTAATATTTTGCTCTATGAATAAACTCTTCAGAATGAGCTTTATGATGTGAACACAAAGATGAACTCTGGTTTAAAGCATAATTCACACAGCATAATATTATGCAGCTTACAGGGTGGTAATACTACAAAACAAATAAGCATTGTGTGATTATTATATAATATATTAATGTTTTTATTGTTGTTGTCCTCATCTTTATTTTATTTATTTTTTGCTGTTTTTGTATTTATTTTGAATTTATTTTATTCATTTTATTTATCCTCCATGTGAAACACAGACAGGGTTCTACCGCCCCCCCTGGTGTCTCAGGTGAACTGCATGCCGGGAGTAAAGACCCCTCTCACTGTGGACCGGTCTGATGCGTGACAGCACGCGCGCGCACTCTGGCGTCTGCAGAACAACGACTCATCCTGGTGATCTGGTGATCTGGTGATCTGGTGATCTGGTGATCTGGTGATCTGGTGATTTCTTTATTGTATTTTATTATCGGTGTGATTCAGAGACATCAGCGCGTGACGTCAGAGCGTCTCCTCGTGCGGCTTCGTTTCATCCTGAAGGTTCCGGGTCCAGATGACGGCCTCCAGCAGGTCCAAGAGCCGCGCGCCGCGGGCAGGTAACCCATCACGTCATCGATGTATCGATCAGTGATCAGCGATCAAACCCTCACGTGTTCTCATCTCTCTTCCGGTCCCGCGCCTCCTGGAACGCGTCCTCACAGAGGATGGAGAGGTAAGACACGCGGGGACTGAGGCGTGCGCGTGCGTGTGTGTGCACATGTGTGCGTGCGTGTGTGTGTGACCCATTTGTTGTTGTGATGACATGTGTGACATGCTTCGTGTCTCTTGAATTCATATTTCATCCGTTCATTCATCTCAAATCATTCCAACACGCAGTGCTTCATGCGCTGTTATTCCTCATGTATCAGAATAAAGGGAATATATATATATATATATATATATATATATATATATATATATATATATATATATATATATATATATATATATATATTTGGGTTTTGGACAAAGATGATTCATGAATAATTTAAAAAGCATTAGATGCAGCTGCAGAACCAATAATATCACAATTATTAATAATTATTAATAAGATTTCAGGCTTTGCGTCAGTCTGTGAAATCAAGAAATTCCTGTAAAACTTCCTTCAAATGTCTTTACAATAATATGAAAGAGAAAAAATACATTTAAGAAAAATCAGAGAATATTTAGCTTTTTTTTTGCAACAAAAAAATACCAAAAATGTTCAGTAATCATCAAAATAGTTGCAGATGAATAAACTTCTTAATTCAGCTTTAAAATATAAAATAAGACGGTTTAGAAAAAGGTGCTTTTTGCATTCCATGGTCCAAAAAATCATCTTCAAAAAGCATCTTTATTTTGAGAGATATCTGTGTGTGTGTGTGTGTGTGTGTGTGTGTGTGTGTGTGAGAACATCAATACATGGCAGATACAGAACTCCCCCTCACATCTCCTCTGACTCGTAGGTTTGGATGTAAAACCCTGTTGCATGCTGGGAGGAGGTCTGTTCTGACCTACTTCCCGTCTCCGCGCTCCGTTTGTTCCGTGTTTTTGTTCCGCGTTAGAGCTGCTGGCCGGCTGACGAGGTTCTCCGCAGTACTCACAATACTGTGGAGAACCCTGAGGTCCTCCACCAGAGGAATTCTGGGAAACGAGCGCTGACCCAGAAGGCCGTCGGCCATTTTCATTCTTCTTAAAGGCTGAAAGTGGCCAAAGCGTAGAAATAATATCTGGATCTTTAATCTATGTGAACAACAGAGACAAAACACAGTACATTGACTGTGTACTACTTCATTCAGACTGTGTACTACTGCATTCAGACTGTGTACTACTGCATTCAGATTGTGTACTACTTCATTCAGACTGTGTACTACTGCATTCAGACTGTGTACTACTGCATTCAGACTGTGTACTACTGCATTCAGACTGTGTACTACTGCATTCAGATTGTGTACTACTGCATTCAGATTGTGTACTACTTCATTCAGACTGTGTACTAGTGCATTCAGACTGTGTACTACTGCATTCAGATTGTGTACTACTTCATTCAGACTGTGTACTAGTGCATTCAGACTGTGTACTACTGCATTCAGATTGTGTACTACTTCATTCAGACTGTGTACTATTGCATTCAGACTGTGTACTACTGCATTCAGATTGTGTACTACTGCATTCAGACTGTGTACTACTGCATTCAGACTGTGTACTACTGCATTCAGACTGTGTACTACTGCATTCAGACTGTGTACTACTGCATTCAGACTGTGTACTACTTCATTCAGACTGTGTACTACTGCATTCAGACTGTGTACTACTGCATTCAGACTGTGTACTACTTCATTCAGACTGTGTACTACTTCATTCAGACTGTGTACTACTGCATTCAGACTGTGTACTACTGCATTCAGACTGTGTACTACTTCATTCAGACTGTGTACTACTGCATTCAGACTGTGTACTACTGCATTCAGACTGTGTACTATGACATTCAGACTGTGTACTACTGCATTCAGACTGTGTACTACTGCATTCAGACTGTGTACTACTTCATTCAGACTGTGTACTACTGCATTCAGACTGTGTACTACTGCATTCAGACTGTGTACTACTGCATTCAGACTGTGTACTACTGCATTCAGACTGTGTACTACTGCATTCTGACTGTGTATTACTACATTCTGACTGTGTATTACCACATTCCGACCATGTAATACTGTGTATTACTGCGTTCTACCATAGAAACACTGCTTACTAGACAGCTAACGGTGGCTATCTTAGGAGATCTCACTACGTTAGCTGCCTTCTCTTTTTTTGGGACCTTTAACTTTTAATGTGTTATTTTCAATACAATAGGGTTAGGGTTAGGGTTAATATTAATACCAATAATATAATATTAATACCAATAATATAATATAATATTAATATTCCATCCATTATCAGCTTATCCGGGGTCGGGTCTCGGTGGCAGCAGGTCCAGCAGTCCGACCCAGGCTTCCCTCTCACTGCAACACTTTCCAGCTCATCCTGGGGGATCCCGAGGCGTTCCAAGGCCAGCCGGGAGATATAATCCCTCCAGCGTGTCCTCGGTCTTCCCCGGGGTCTCCTACCAGTTGGACGTGTCTGGAAAACCTCTAATGGGAGGCGTCCAGGAGGCATCCTGACTAGATGCTGAACACCTCAGCTGACTCCTTTAACACGAAGGAGCAGCGACTCGACTCCAAGCTCCTCCTGATGTCCGAGCTCTTTACCCTATCTCTAAGGCTGAGCCCTACAGAGGAAACTCATCTCCTTACTCTATCTCTAAGGCTGAGCCCTACAGAGGAAACTCATCTCCTTACCCTATCTCTAAGGCTGAGCCCTACAGAGGAAGCTCATCTCCTTACTCTATCTCTAAGGCTGAGCCCTACAGAGGAAACTCATCTCCTTACTCTATCTCTAAGGCTGAGCCCGGCCACCCTACGGATGAAGCTCATTTCGGCCGCTTGTATCCGAGACCTCGTTCTTTCGGTCACGACCCAGAGTTCGTGACCATAGGTGAGGGTTGGAACGTAGACCGACCAGTAAATGGAGAGCTTCGCCTTCCGGCTCAGCTCCTCTTCACCAAGACGGACCGGTACAGCGCCTGTTTTACTGCTGCAGCCGCACCGATCCGCCTGTCCATCTCCCGCTCCACCTTACCCTCACTCGTGAACAAGACCCCGAGATACTTGAACTCCTTCGCTTGGGGAAGGCAGTTTGTCCCACCTGGAGGGAGCAGTCCACCGGTTTCCGGCAGAGCACCATGGCCTCAGATTTGGAGGTGCTAGCTCTCATCCCTGCCGCTTCACACTCGGCTGCAAAACGCCCCAGTGAATGCTGGAGGTCACGGTCCGAGGAGGCAAACAGGACCACATCATCCGCGAACAGCAGAGATGCGATCCCGAGATTCCCGAACCGGATCTTCTCCGCCCCCTGGCTGCGCCTAGATATCCTGTCCGTGAAAGTCACGAACAGGACCGGTGATAAAGGGCAGCCCTGGCTGTTAATACCAATAATATAATAATATATTAATAGTAATACCACTAACTCTGCGTCGTAGCTCAGACATCCGTGTTAAAATGTTAAAACTTTACAGCAGAAATAAACACGTTTGTCGTCGCGTACAACAAACGTTCTTTTATGTCTCCATTGTAATTATATATATATATATATATATATATATATGTTCCTGTTCTTGTTCGCAGGACAAAGATTACGTGGGCTTTGCGACGCTGCCCAACCAGGTGCACAGGAAGTCGGTGAAGAAGGGATTCGACTTCACGCTCATGGTGGCAGGTAACGCACGCTGAATACCTTCATCTGAACGGATGCTTATTGCAAAGTGAAGGTTCTGGGTTCTTTTTCCAAACCGTGTACGTTAAACACACAATGTCAACAACAACAACAACAACAACAACGGTCGTAGCTCCGTGACGCAGCGTTGCATCATGGGAGTTGTTATCTTCTTTGCAGAAGAAAAATTTAATCTGATTTGAATTACAGATTCCTCTGGTTTGAAAATAATAATTGTATAAATAAAATAGAAAACATATCTGACGGGTTGCTTTGAGACGTTTAAAGCTACGTATGAATCCTTTAAGCCCAAAGCTCTGGTGTGAAACCATCACGCCTCTCAGTTCTCACGCGTCTCAACGAGTGCTGTGAAAATGTTCTGCTACGATATTCATATCTGATCTGCTTATGAGAGCGGATTGAATCATGTCTACAATCAAACGTTTTAAAGCCTTCAGGAGACGAAAGGTTCAGAGAAGAATCCTGAGGCTCCAGAACACGTTAACTGTGATGAAGATATAATACAGTATATAATATATACTATTATATACTATGAGTACATTAAGTGAAAACAGCTGATTGTTGAGCTTTTTTTTAATAATTAGGTTCTTGTTCTTCTTGTTATTGTTCTTGTTCTTGTTCTTGTTCTTCTTGTTCTTCTTCTTCTTCTTCTTGTTCTTCTTCTTCTTCTTCTTCTTCTTCTTCTTCTTCTTCTTCTTCTTCTTCTTGATTAGATATTTGAGTCAGATTAAATTAAAGCGTGTCGTTCATGTGTGAGTTTTATTCTGAAGATCCTGACCACTTCCTGTCCCGGGTCTCAGGTGAGTCCGGTCTGGGTAAGTCCACTCTGGTGAACAGCCTGTTCCTCACGGACCTGCACAAGGACCGGAAGCTGCTGAACGCGGAGGGTGAGTACTGTGTAGTACTTCTACTGGAACAGAGTATCTTCACTGTGTTCTATTAGTACTTCTACTGGAACAGAGTATATTTACTGTGTTCTATTAGTACTTCTACTGGAACAGAGTATCTTCACTGTGTTCTATTAGTACTTCTACTGGAACAGAGTATCTTCACTGTGTTCTATTAGTACTTCTACTGGAACAGAGTATCTTTACTGTGTTCTATTAGTACTTCTACTGGAACAGAGTATCTTTACTGTGTTCTATTAGTACTTCTACTGGAACAGAGTATCTTTACTGTGTTCTATTAGTACTTCTACTGGAACAGAGTATCTTCACTGTGTTCTATTAGTACTTCTACTGGAACAGAGTATCTTTACTGTGTTCTATTAGTACTTCTACTGGAACAGAGTATCTTTACTGTGTTCTATTAGTACTTCTACTGGAACATAGTATCTTCACTGTGTTCTATTAGTACTTCTACTGGAACATAGTATCTTCACTGTGTTCTATTAGTACTTCTACTGCCTCATGGTATATTTACTGTGTTATATTAGTACTTCTACTGCCTCATGGTATATTTACTGTGTTCTATTAGTACTTCTACTGGAACATAGTATCTTCACTGTGTTCTATTAGTACTTCTACTGCCTCATGGTATCTTTACTGTGTTCTATTAGTACTTCTACTGGAACAGAGTATCTTCACTGTGTTCTATTAGTACTTCTACTGGAACATAGTATCTTCACTGTGTCCTATTAGTACTTCTACTGCCTCATGGTATATTTACTGTGTTCTATTAGTACTTCTACTGGAACATAGTATCTTCACTGTGTTCTATTAGTACTTCTACTGCCTCATGGTATATTTACTGTGTTCTATTAGTACTTCTACTGCCACATAGTATCTTCACTGTGTTATATTAGTACTTCTACTGCCACAGTGTAACTGGATACTCTGTTTTAGTAAAAGTACAAGAACACGCTTGTTTCTTAGTACTTTTACTGTAACAGAGTATGTGTACAGTGCGTTCTCAGTACTTGTACTGCAGTAGAGTATTTTTAAAGTGTGTTCTCAGTACTTGTACTCTAACAGAGTACTTGTACAGTACTTTCCTCAGTGCTGGTACTCAGTAGACCCCTTCTCTCCTGGCCCCGCCTCCCCCCCATATGCCCCGCCCCCTCCCGATGCCCCGCCCCCCAGAGCGCATCAGCCAGACGGTGGAGATCTCCAGCCTCACCGTGGACATCGAGGAGAAGGGCGTGAAGCTGAAGCTCACCATCGTGGACACGCCGGGGTTCGGGGACGCCGTCAACAACACCGAGTGGTGAGTAATAATAATAATAATAATAATAATACAACCACAGAAACTCAGATCATCAGATTTATGCTTCATGAGTTTTATTGTCTGGTCTCCAGCCTCAGAAGAGATGAGATATCATCAACCAATCAGAAGCTTTCTGGGGATTCCATCACACAATAAACAATACTAGTATTAATAATAATATAATAACAATACACTGGTTTCACTTATAATGAACGAGATGAGATCAAAAGGAAGATCTTCCTGTGGCTCCTCATCATCTCCTGCTGTGTGAAGAGTCTCCTCTTCATCACCTGCTGTGTGAAGAGTCTCCTCTTCATCACCTGCTGTGTGAAGAGGCTCCTCTTCATCACCTGCTGTGTGAAGAGGCTCCTCTTCATCACCTGCTGTGTGAAGAGGCTCCTCTTCATCAGGTCACATGAAACCTGGCACATGAATACCGAACGATGCTTGACAAGGCTAATATTGAATATTCATCACTAAAGGTAAATTAATCATGTAATAAACATAAATACTGAATGAAGGCGGAGCCTCGCTTTAAAGGAATAGTTTGACATGTTTCATGCTTTTCATGGCGAGCACTAAAAAGGAGAATGTTGTTAAAATACCAGAGAGGAAAACGGCTCTTCTGCTACGTCAAAAGTTAAAAAAATCCACCAACTGACACGCGGCACGCTGCTGGAGACGAGGACGTGTTGCTGGACCCGCAGAGGAACCAGAACCAGGACTGAGAGCAGACTGCCAGGACCCGGATGTGTTAAATGAGAGGTTTTCTAAAAGGACCCTGGTACTCAGAGACACTACCACTTTAGTCCACAGGGGGCGCCAGAACCAACACTACCACTTTAGTCCACAGGGGGCGCCAGAACCAACACTACCGCTTTAGTCCACAGGGGGCGCCAGAACCAACACTACCTCTTTAGTCCACAGGGGGCACCAGAACCAACACTACCGCTTTAGTCCACAGGGGGCGCCAGAACCAACACTACCGCTTTAGTCCACAGGGGGCGCCAGAACCAACACTACCAATTTAGTCCACAGGGGGCGCCAGTGTATACAAGTACCTCATGTCTGTGCAGTACTTGATTGAATGTACTTCGTTACGTCTCATCTCACGCTCAACAGAAAAGCAAATACACTTTGAACTATTCCTCCAAAGGTCCTTTGTATCTGTAGTATACTTGTGGTATAAGTGCATGTGTTCTGCAGCTGTAGTACATTGTGGTATAAGTACATGAGTACATGAGTTCTGCAGCTGTAGTACATTGTGGTATAAGTACATGTGTTCTGCAGCTGTAGTACATCGTGGTATAAGTACATAAAGGTGTGTTCTGCAGCTGTAGTACATCGTGGTA
>JBAMJR010000601.1:160000-200000 GCA_038501785.1 Myoxocephalus aenaeus
GGTGTTAGCAATGCATGTTTTTAGTTCTATTCAGAGCATGAGGGAGTGGTTCAGCCTCTAGTGGCTGAAATGAGTATTACAACAACAAATCTAAAAAAGGACCCTTACAACAACAAAAATGATCATGAGAATCTTGATGATCTTTTTCCCCCCGCCTGTTTCACAGATCAAAAGATCTTACGGGACTTAAACCTTTTTTTCACTTGTTTTTAAGCCATAAACAGAAGAGATAAAATAATTTAAGTCAGACTCATTTTGACGTCTCAGGGGTTCCGTACTTCAGGAGACGAAGAAATCTTTAAACATTAACAGAATAAAATGCACCCGATTCTCAAATAAACAGATGAACAGCATGCTGGGAAATGTATTTTAACCACATTTAATAATACACTTAGCTGTTTTAATTTATTGCAGTCATTAGCCAAGTGAGTGTAGTTCTGCGATAGATAAACAAATAGAGTAGATTTCACTTTTACATCTCAGTATTATGCACCACAGCCTCAGTACTGATGCTTATATATATATATATATATATATATATATATATATATATATATATATATGTATATATATATATATATATATATATATATATATTTATATACACATACTTTGGTTTTATTGTAATTAGTTGTTATTTAACAAAGAACACAAACAAAATATCTCAAAATGAGAAGAAGTAAACAACTAAAAAACATATTTATTCCAACGCTCAATGGCCATAACTTAGTGAACCTTGATACTGAGCAGCCTCTTTTAAATCTGCTGTGTGTGTGTGTGTGTGTGCGTGCGTGCGTGCGTGCGTGCGTGCATGTGTGTGTGCGTGTCATGATTAAATCCTCCATAACCTCATGAAATAAAACCTTGAACCTGAACGTGTTGTAGTACAATCACAAGGAAAGAGGGATGGAAACACATGGAGAAAATATGCTTTTTGTTTGCTTGTTTAATAATCACTATCACTGTGTGTGCAGTATTTAGGACCTCACACACTTGGAGAGAAACACAACTGAAGTAAGATCCCAACAATGTATTAGACCTATAATAATAACTACAATAATAATATTTGTAATCACTTTTGTTTGTATTCCACAAAAATGGATGCTTCATAGAAAAAATAAATAAAATCTTGTTTTTCATCTGAAAGAGACCGTTGTCTTCTATCAATAAGTAAACGTGCTTTACGCTTCAATAACTAATTATTCCTTATTTGTTTAATGTTTGTTTAATGAAACATTTTATTTAACTGTCAAAGAGACTTTTCTCATGTTAAAGTTATGAGGATCTTTCATGTGTTGGTTCAGGCGCCCCCTGTGGACTAAAGAGGTAATGTTGGTTCTGGTGCCCCCTGTGGACTAAAGAGGTAGTTTTGGTTCTGGTGCCCCCTGTGGACTAAAGTGGTAGTGTTGGTTCTAGCGCCCCATGTGGACTAAAGAGGTAGTGTTGGTTCTAGTGCCCCCTGTGGACTAAAGAGGTAGTTTTGGTTCTGGTGCCCCCTGTGGACTAAAGAGGTAGTTTTGGTTCTGGTGCCCCCTGTGGACTAAAGTGGTAGTGTTGGTTCTAGCGCCCCATGTGGACTAAAGAGGTAGTGTTGGTTCTAGTGCCCCCTGTGGACTAAAGAGGTAGTGTTGGTTCTGGCGCCCCCTGTGGACTAAAGAGGTAGTGTTGGTTCTGGCGCCCCCTGTGGACTAAAGAGATAGTGTTGGTTCTGGCGCCCCCTGTGGACTAAAGAGGTAGTGTTGGTTCTGGCGCCCCCTGTGGACTAAAGAGGTAGTGTTGGTTCTGGCGCCCCCTGTGGACTAAAGAGGTAGTGTTGGTTCTGGCGCCCCCTGTGGACTAAAGAGATAGTGTTGGTTCTGGCGCCCCCTGTGGACTAAAGAGGTAGTGTTGGTTCTGGTGCCCCCTGTGGACTAAAGAGGTAGTGTTGGTTCTGGCGCCCCCTGTGGACTAAAGTGGTAGTGTTGGTTCTAGTGCCCCCTGTGGACTAAAGTGGTAGTGTTGGTTCTGGCGCCCCCTGTGGACTAAAGTGGTAGTGTCTCTGAGCACCAGGGTCCCTTTAGAAAACCTCTCATTTAACACATCCGGGTCCTGGCAGTCTGCTCTCAGTCCTGGTTCTGGTTCCTCCAGCGGGTCCAGCAACACGTCCCGGTCTCCAGCAGTGGGGAGTCGGTCCCAGAGAGGAGGAGGATCCAGCAGAGACCAGTCCACCGTGGACTAGACTCAGACCCAGCTTCACCTGCAGCCTTGGACTTGCAGTCGGAGCTCTGGAGGAAGAGGAGACGCTGCAGCTGCAGCGTCTCCTCCTCCTCCTCCTCCTCCTCCTCCTCCTCCTCCTCCTCCTCCTCCTCCTCCTCCTCTTCCTCCTCCTCCTCCTCCTCCTCCTCCTCAGCTGGATCTCTGACTGCAGGTGTGTCAGGTTATATTATTTATTCTTCCTGGCTAAACTTTTTTTCAGACCTGGTTTGGCAAATATAAAAATTACCAGATAAGCCTTTTTTTATTTTTTTACATCCAAAGAAAATATATATATATTTTTTCCACCTGTTAAAAACAATCATAATCAAAATGACATCAAACAAATGAAGGCAATAGATGCATTTAAAGGTGCATTAGTTATGAATATGTGTGGCCACCAGGGGGCAGCAGAGCGAGATGTAAACGCAACACGGACAGCTCGTCCAGAGAGGAGTGGGCTGCGTCCCAACACCCAGCAGGTGAAGGACCTGCTCCATGTTTCCGTGAGGAGAACCAGGAGGAGCAGAACCAGGAGGAGCAGAACCAGGAGGAGCAGAGGAGTCTGTGTCTTTCACAGCGTGTTCATTTATTCATGTGTCGGTGATGCAGCAGCACGGACTGAGCGCGCTGAGCGCGTCCGCGGCGGGAATGGAGCCGAGCGACGCGCACGAGAGCGAGAGCGGCGCGTCCGCGATGTGGAAGCAGTTCCAGGCCCGAGCCAAGCCGCTGCTCAGCCCGACGCTGGGCTCCCGGGACCCGGACGAGCGGAAGGACCGGGGCGGCTGGATGTTCAAGAAGATGAGGCTGAAGGAGCCCGCCGCGCTGGACCGCGTCATGTCCTCCTCGCAGCCCGACCTGCTCTGCGCCTCCCCGGCGGCGCAGCTCTGCAGCAAAGCGGCGGCCGGCGGCGGCCGGGAGAAGCCGCACAGCCCGAAGAAGTCCACGGTGGCTCACCTGGTGCAGTCCCACCACAAGAGCTCCTCTCTCGGCTCGGCGTGCCTGGAGAGGCTGGCCGAGCCACCGGGCGGCAGCAGCGGCGGAGGGAGCGGCGAGGCGGCAGCACCTTCCGCCGCGGCGGACACACAGATGGAGAGCCGGGAGCAGCAGCCGGTGAGTCCGACCCTGTGAGGAGGTCTGGCCGTGAGAGAGATGTGTATTCAGCCTCACAGGAAACACTCACTGAAGATATGTGTAGTTACATGAAATGCACGATTATTGTCCAATGTATCACTCTATCACACACACACACACACACACACACACACACACACACACACACACACACACACACACACACACACACACTTTATCAATGTGAACAAATATATGTGAAACGAGAGAATTGTCTGAAAGAAGAAGAAGAAGAAGAAGAAGAAGAAGAAGAAGAAGAAGAAGAAGAAGAAGAAGAGCACTGACTCATCCTTTGAGATCTGAAATGTAAATCCATATAAATATAGATGTTCAGCCTCCTTTAAACAACATCTACCAGGAGACGGTGTACCGGGTCAACAGGTCACTCGGGTTCAGGGCGGGACAGACGTCACAAACAATTCAAACCAAACATGACACCTGAGAGAGAACAAACACACAGGAAACACGACCAGTAACGAGAGAAAAGAAACCTCAGGAAGTAAAGCTGTAAACATGAAAGTAAACCGATGAAAGCCTCTAAAAGACGTCACGCTTTAACCAGTAGAAACGCTGCAAAAAAAAAATTCTGTCAAACTTTTATTTCCTAATCATTCGAATTTTGTGTTTTTATGCAAAACAAGAGGCGTCAAGAAGAGCTCCAGACGTTACAGGTCCCTCTTTGTTCCGGTCCGTGATCTTTATGCATCAGGAACCAGCACCGTGACGCCTCATGCATTTCATCATTGACTCATTAATCAGAGGACCCGGTGCTTTATAGAACACGTCTGAGGAGACGCAAAGAAAAGAAAAAGGTTTAAAAATAAACCGACGTCTCCACTTTCCTCAGAAGCACATCCAGGCTGTTGAGGAGGCGTGAATGAAAAGTCCTCCAGAGAGAGAGGCGGTATCGACCCTGAAGGAGGAAACGGCTTCATGTCGGAGATCTGAGATAAAGATTGATGTCTGAGACGGACTCAGAGCAGCAAACACCGAGTTCCTGAGGAACCGGTTCATTCTGAGGGGCGAGAACAGAGACGCAATACATCAGTGAGTCTCCAGCTTTAAGTGCCTGTGAAGGACGTCAGGGAGCAGAGTTATTGATCAGAGTTATTGGGGTTATTGAGCTGTATTGATGAGACGCCAGCGCTGAGTAATGAAAACACATCGAGGCTGATGAACTGTTCTGTTCTCCATCCTGAAGAATTGGCAAACAATTCTTTGGTCTTTGGTTGCAGCCAAATCTCTCCAGCTGGGAGAGAGACGAGGGACCAGCAGGGGGCGACTCCTCTGGTTGTATAGAAGTCTATAATTCATGTGTTAAAGCTGCATTCTCTCTCCTGACCACCAGGGGGCGACTCCTCTGGTTGTATAGAAGTCTATGCTTCATGTGTTAAAGCTGCATTCTCTCTCCTGACCACCAGGGGGTGACTCCTCTGGTTGTATAGAAGTCTATGCTTTATGTGTTAAAGCTGCATTCTCTCTCCTGACCACCAGGGGGTGACTCCTCTGGTTGTATAGAAGTCTATGCTTTATGTGTTAAAGCTGCATTCTCTCTCCTGACCACCAGGGGGTGACTCCTCTGGTTGTATAGAAGTCTATGCTTCATGTGTTAAAGCTGCATTCAGGATGAGAGTACTAGTTTCAGTAAACTCGTCCCTACTTCGGACTAAAAACTGTCATTTAAATGAAACCACGGTCTCTTTGCTGGTTACATCTTCAATCTGTTGCGTTTTATAAGCTTATTACATGTTTTCAGGGTTAAATATTAATCTGAAAAGTAACGTCAGCGGTCACATGACACGATATTTCCCTCCGAGATGTAAAGTAGAATCATAAAATGGAAAATACTCCAGTAAAGTAAAAGTGACTCCAGACGTTGAGTTTCCCTGATAGAATGCTGGAAGCTTCATCTGCAGTATTGCTCTCCTGTACTGGCACCAGTATGGATGTTAATGGCTGTACTGGCACCAGTATGGATGTTAACGGCCGTACTGGCACCAGTATGGATGTTAATGGCCGTACTGGCACCAGTATGGATGTTAATGGCTGTACTGGCACCAGTATGGATGTTAATGGCTGTACTGGCACCAGTATGGATGTTAATGGCTGTACTGGCACCAGTATGGATGTTAACGGCCGTACTGGCACCAGTATGGATGTTAATGGCCGTACTGGCACCAGTATGGATGTTAATGGCTGTACTGGCACCAGTATGGATGTTAATGGCTGTACTGGCACCAGTATGGATGTTAATGGCTGTACTGGCACCAGTACGGATGTCAACGGCCCTCCAGGCGTGTCATGGCGGACGTGAAGAAGATGGACGTTCATCTCTCTCGGTGCTGTTATTGACAGAACTTTCTCTCTTTCTTCTTCACTCGTCTGCCGCTGGTCTCTCACTTTGACTTTGACGTGTTGCACACAGATCCAGCTTCTGGTCACCGAGGAAATACATAAATATGTATTTATATATGAAGCAGAGCTGCAGAGATTGAGCTAAAGAAAATCTTTTTTTCCTTTTTTTTTTAAGCAAAATTGCCAAACATGAGCTCCTTTTCTTGATATTAATTGACATATTGTTAAGACATTGGAGGACATTTTATCACTGATTAATCAAATAGTTGATGGGCATATTAATCAATAATGAAAATAAATGTTAGCTGCAGCCCATAAATAAAGAACGCTGATGTAAGGATTAAATCATGCCAACATGGAGGTTTACCAGGGAGGAAGGGTCCAATCCATGGTGCATTGTGGGAAATGTGGGATCAAGTGTTTTGACCCACGTTGGAGAATAAGAGTCACGATGTCTCTGCTTCATTCTGTGTCTCTCAGTCACTCCACCCAAAGGGAAGGTTCATGTCCAGTGTTTTATTGAGCTTCTTCTGCACCGTCAGTGTTTAGCAGAGCTTCTGAAGCAGCACGTTAAATACACTCAGGAGCTGCTGCTCTCCTGCTGCCTCCTTCTGTTGGTGAGTTTGTGTTGTGTGACTTTAGTGTTTTAAAGGTTAGTTCAGATTCACAAGTCTCTCAATAACACAACAACACAAACACACTACAGATGGAGGCAGCAGCACAGCAGCAGCTCCTGAGTCCCTAAAGGGTTAAACCACTGCTTTTGTGAGTCTGGCGTCTCTGAAGAGAAATGTTTTCTCTAAACTCCATACTGTCGTAAAACACTGAGTATGTGGAAGTACCTCATACAAACACACGTCTAAACATCCACACTACCCCTTTGTGGTAGTATTGTAGTACTGCAAGTATTCACTATCACATGGTATATTGTAGTACTGCAAGTATTCACTATCACATGGTATATTGTAGTACTGTAAGTATTCACTATCACATGGTAGTATTGTAGTACTGTAAGTATTAGCTATCACATGGTAGTATTGTAGTACTGTAAGTATTAGCTATCACATGGTAGTATTGTAGTACTGTAAGTATTAGCTATCACATGGTAGTATTGTAGTACTGTAAGTATTAGCTATCACATGGTAGTATTGTAGTACTGCAAGTATTCACTATCACATGGTAGTATTGTAGTACTGTAAGTATTAGCTATCACATGGTAGTATTGTAGTACTGTAAGTATTAGCTATCACATGGTAGTATTGTAGTACTGTAAGTATTCACTATCACATGGTAGTATTGTAGTACTGTAAGTATTAGCTATCACATGGTAGTATTGTAGTACTGTAAGTATTAGCTATCACATGGTAGTATTGTAGTACTGTAAGTATTAGCTATCACATGGTAGTATTGTAGTACTGTAAGTATTAGCTATCACATGGTAGTATTGTAGTACTGTAAGTATTAGCTATCACATGGTAGTAACTACAAAGAGACACAAAACCACCAAAAAGAGACACAAAGTAACTACAACGAGATAAAAGCACTAAAAAGAGACACAACACCACTACAAAGAGACACAAAACAACCACAAAGAGACACAAAACAACCACAAAGAGACACAAAGTAATCACAAAGAGACACAAAACAACCACAAAGAGACACAAAGTAACTATGAAGAGACACAAACACAAAGAGATGAAGAACCAACACACAAACTTGGCAGTTGCCTCCCTCTCTTTTTGCTCTGTGTTTGGTCTCCTCCACCTTTGAGCCAGATCTCTGTCTAAACGCTGGTCATGGTTCTCCAGTTGGTCTCTGACTGAGTCCGTCTGCTGGTTGCTGCCGAGCTTTAAAAACAGCTGCCGGCTTGTTGTGGGCCATAAAACCAAAATAGAGACGCTGGATTAGTGGCTGTGATAAACGTAGACTTTGTTATTGTGACAGCACGAGAGGACGAGGGCTTCTGCTGACTGAACACACACTGGCTCTGTTCTACTGGAGCCACACATAATAGAATATACACTCACCTAAAGGATTATTAGGAACACCACACTAATACTGTGTTTGACCCCCTTTCGCCTTCAGAACTGCCTTAATTCTACGTGGCATTGATTCAACAAGGTGCTGAAAGCATTCTTTAGAAATGTTGGCCCATATTGATAGGATAGCATCTTGCAGTTGATGGAGATTTGTGGGATGCACATCGAGGGCACGAAGCTCCCGTTCCACCACATCCCAAAGATGCTCTGTTGGGTTGAGATCTGGTGACTGTGGGGGCCATTTTAGTACAGTGAACTCATTGTCATGTTCAAGAAACCAATTTGAAATGATCAAAAAACATCCCCCACACCATTACACCACCAGCCTGCACAGTGGTAACAAGGCATGATGGATCCATGTTCTCATTCTGTTTACGCCAAATTCTGACTCTACCATCTGAATGTCTCAACAGAAATCGAGACTCATCAGACCAGGCGACATTTTTCCAGTCTTCAACTGTCCAATTTTGGTGAGCTCTTGCAAATTGTAGCCTCTTTTTCCTATTTGTAGTGGAGATGAGTGGTACCCGGTGGGGTCTTCTGCTGTTGTAGCCCATCCGCCTCAAGGTTGTGCGTGTTGTGGCTTCACAAATGCTTTGCTGCATACCTCGGTTGTAACGAGTGGTTATTTCAGTCAAAGTTGCTCTTCTATCAGCTTGAATCAGTCGGCCCGTTCTCCTCTGACCTCTAGCATCAACGAGGCATTTTCGCCCACAGGACTGCCGCATACTGGATGTTTTTCCCTTTTCACACCATTCTTTGTAAACCCTAGAAATGGTTGTGCGTGAAAATCCCAGTAACTGAGCAGATTGTGAAATACTCAGACCGGCCCGTCTGGCACCAACAACCATGCCACGCTCAAAATTGCTTAAATCACCTTTCTTTCCCATTCTGACATTCAGTTTGGAGTTCAGGAGATTGTCTTGACCAGGACCACACCCCTAAATGCATTGAAGCAACTGCCATGTGATTGGTTGATTAGATAATTGCATTAATGAGAAATTGAACAGGTGTTCCTAATAATCCTTTAGGTGAGTGTATATATATATATATATATATATATATATATATATATATATATATATATATATATATATATATATCCATACAGTCAGGTCCATAAATATTTGGACATTAACAAATTTTTCATTATTTTGGCTCTGTACACCACAACAATAGAGTTGAAATGAAAAAATGTGCTTTAAGTGCAGACTTTCAGCTTTAATTTGAGGGTATTTACATCCAAATCAGGTGAACGGTGTAGGAACTACAACAAATTCAAATGTGGCCACCCTCTTTTTAAGGGACCAAAAGTAATTGGACAAATTAATATAATCATAAATCTAATTGTCACTTTTAATACTTTGTTGAAAATCCTTTGCAGTCAATGACAGCCTGAAGTCTGGATTCCATAGACATCACCAGACGCTGGGTTTCGTCCCTGGTGATGCTCTGCAGGCCTCTACTGCAACCGTCTTCAGTTCCTGCTGCTTCTTGGGGCATTTTCCCTTCAGTTTGGTCTTCAGCAAGTGAAATGCATGCTCACTTGGATTCAGGTCAGGTGACTGACTTGGCCATTGCAGAACATTCCACTTCTGTCCAAATATTTATGGACCTGACTGTACATCATTTATATATAATATATCAGTGATTCCAGTTATGTAAAGTCGACCTGGCGCGCCTGTTTTGTTGACTTCATCGCCTACATCCTCATGACTGAACTGGATTTACCCCACACCTTACCTAATTGTTTTCATTGATTTCTATACAACCAGATGAGTTGGTTGCTGTTTGAAGAAGACTTGAAACTAGAGATTGAGACATAAACTCATGTTTACAATGTTTACTGAGGGAATAAATCAAGAGAGAAGTAGAGTCATTTATATAGACTTCTATACAACCAGAGGAGTCGCCCCCTGGTGGTCAGGAGAGGGAATGCAGCTTTAACACATGAAGCATAGACTTCTATACAACCAGAGGAGTCACCCCCTGGTGGTCAGGCGAGAGAATGCAGCTTTAACACATGAAGCATATACTTCTATACAACCAGAGAAGTTGTTGCTGTATTGAAGAAGACTTGAAACTAGAGATTGAGACCATAAACTAATGTTTACAATGTTTACTGAGGGAATAAATGAAATATTTTCCATTGAAATCCTTTATAAACCCCTGTTGATGACTTCCTGTGGTGGATATCTTCAGAGTATTTAAGGTGTATAAAGTATTCTCTGGACATCTGCACTGTAATTGTCAGGCAGACCTCAGACCTCAGTGGTTTAAGTGTTCATATAATCACATTACAGAAGTATTGATCTGTGTAAGTGGATCCGTGTGTTGGCAGGATGCAGAGCCGTCCTCTTACTTTGAGAGTGATGTATGGCGATATTAATGTTTCATATTGATCTGTTGCTCACATACAAGCGTATCAAAGGAGTGTTGACACATGTGGAATCACATTTTATAATCTTTAATCTAAAGGTTTATTAATTACAGCAGTTGAATATGATCAAGAAATCCAGACTTCATATTTGACGTTATTGATGTTTGTTTTTATCTCTTTGTGTCGACACCGAGATTCTAGTATCTACAAAATAATAAAAACAGAATAGATAAAGCACAAGTATTACTTCAAAAACAAATCAAATAAAAAAGATAATAATAATTTAAAATCACTATTTATGTATGGTATACATATATCTCCTCTAAGGCTGTAAGTTTAACTGATCAAAGTGTGATGATCTGTTCAATCTACATTGATATTAATTAATTAATAAGGATTTAAGGATAATTTATTGTCATCGTGCACCACAAGGAAATACAGTCGTAGCTCGTTTGTGGCTCAACACATTTTGCAAAATTTATTTGCATCATCAGGAATGTAAACAACAACAATTCTCTCCTAAATAACACGGCCGACATCTTGAACCACGATGGATCACGATGGACCACGGTTGACCACGATTGACCATGATGGACCACGATTGACCACGATGGACCGCGATGGACCACGATGGATCACAATTGACCAGAATGGATCACGATGGACCGCGATGGACCGCAATGGATCACGATGGATCACGATGGACCACGATTGACCAGAATGGATCACGATGGACCGCGATGGACCACGATGGATCACGATGGACCAGAATGGATCACGATGGACCACGATGGGATGGACCGCGATGGATCACGATGGACCACGATTGACCACGATGGATCACGATGGACCACGGTGGACCACGATGGATCACGATGGACCAGAATGGATCACGATTGACCGCGATGGACCACGATGGATCCAGGTCTCTGTGAAGACATGGGGAGTTCTAGTGGTTTTGCTCTGAAAACTGCTCTGATGCAGATGCATTTCTCCAGCTCACGAAACCCCCACTTTTCTAAATATGTGCAAATAGTCCTAGAACCTCATTGCATCATGGGAGTGAGCTGCAGCAGCATTGGGCCATGGAGCTCCACAGGATGTCCGTTATACACGTTTGCAGCAGTGAAAGAAAGAGTTGTACAAGAATGGAAAAAAACGAGTAGCGGCTGAACAACACTCAGATCGGATGGGAGGAAGCTACTCTCGTGTAATTTCCTGTTAGTGGTCGCCCCTGGGACGAGTTACCGAGCCGCCGGAGACACTTGAGTCAGAGTTGTTCGGGGTGTGCGGACGCAAGCGAGGAAGTGAGAGCTTCAGTTCAGAGCTTTTTTCATTCCTCTCAGAGACGTCGGTGAGTTGGTTTTGAGGCTCGTTCGCTGACGATCCTGCAGTTTCCTTGACGGACGCGTTGATTTATTGGTTCCTCCCCACAGGGTATGGCGGCCCCGGGCTCCTCCGGGATGTACAAGCTGGAGGTCGAGCTGAAGAGAGGACGCAACCTGGCCGTCAGAGACAGAGGAGGTAGAGTCATAAACGCCTCTTTTTCTATTTCTTTGTGTGTTTCATCTGTGAGAACCTTTACTGGTCTTCTTTCAGGCAGCAGCGATCCGTATGTGAAGTTCAAGCTGGCTGGGAAAGAAGTGTTCAGAAGCAAAACCATCCACAAGAACCTCAACCCGGTGTGGGAGGAGAGAACCACTCTGATAATGGACTGTCTGAGTGACCCTCTGTATGTGAAGGTGAACACGCAGACACACACACACACACACACACACACACACACACACACACACACACACACACACACACACACACACACACACACACACACACACACACACACACACATTTTCCATATTAATTATGAATGAACACCAGATGTGTCCGCTGCTCCTCTGCAGGTGTTTGACTACGACTTCGGCCTCCAGGATGACTTCATGGGTTCAGCGTACCTTTACCTGGAGTCTCTGGAGCAACAGAGGTTCGATATATATTTATTTTCATATGTGTGTCTCTTTCTAAACTAAGCAAAACTCTTCTCGGTTTCTTTGCTCCGTCGTGGCCGATCCATGAGTCACAGCAGGACACACAAACTAAATACGGCCACACAGAAAGCGCAATATTTTTGAAAGTTTACTTATTTATTCACTTTTACATTAATAACATATTCGTCATACTTAACAAAAAAAGGCAACCAGCAGTTTCTATACATATTTATATTAGCTGTTAACAGTGCAATATATTAGATTTTTTTTAAATAACTTCTTAAAACATTGCACCGAACCAACAACTGCAATCCCTGAATACATTTGTACTTTATTCTATTTCTTGCCAGACACCTGGCAGCGCTTCTGCTCACAGCGGAGCCACATGGACCCTGATCCAGATCACAGTAGAAACCCTGATCCAGGTCACAGTAGAAACCCTGATCCAGGTCACAGTAGAAACCCTGATCCAGGTCACAGTAGAAACCCTGATCCAGGTCACAGTGGAACCCTGATCCAGGTCACAGTGGAACCCTGATCCAGGTCACAGTGAAACCCTGAGTACAGCTTCACGATAGGCATCACTAAGCCTGGACCTGTACATTTATTAAAGTTCATCGTGGAGAAAGGTTTCTCACAGATGTGTGCTTCCAAAAAGGCAGATGACCCGACTGATGACTGTAGTCAGCTCAGGGAGGATGGAGGCAGCAGCTGCCCGTCCTGTGCGGTCACCTATAAACTAAATACACATTTTAATAGATTTTTTTTAAATTTCAATTGTATATTAAGGGGTAAAAAAATGCGGCTTGGAAATATGATAATGTTGGCATTGTGTAGCGGGCCGCTGGGAGGGGGGCCGCACATGGCCCGCGGGCCGCCAGTTTGAGGCCCCTGGTCTAGATGCTGCGTACTGGTCGAGCCTTCTTCACACGCTCTTCCTCAGCAGATCGAGTTGTCTTGTTGTCATGAGTCAGAAGTATTGTTTATCAGCTGGTCCTCAAAAAGAGGTGAAAACTGTGAACAGTGATGCATTTACTAGTCAAAGCCTTCGGCTCGACCCGCTGTCAGTAAAAATCACACTGATCACCAAAGCATTGATCACAGAGCCTCCTCTTCATCAGTCTCCTCTTCATCAGCCTCCTCTTCATCAGTCTCCGTCACCTGGACATCGATCATTTTCTCTCATTACACAAAAACAATTCCTCCTGTTGATCTTTTCATGAAGTCTATGCTTCATATGTTAAAGCTGCATTCTCTCTCCTGACCACCAGGGGGTGACTCCTCTGGTTGTATAGAAGTCTATGCTTCATGTGTTAGACCTGCATTCTCTCTCCTGACCAGCAGGGGGCGACTCCTCTGGTTGTATAGAAGTCTATGCTTCATGTGTTAAAGCTGCATTCTCTCTCCTGACCACCAGGGGGCGACTCCTCTGGTTGTATAGAAGTCTATGCTTCACGTGTTAAAGCTGCATTCTCTCTCCTGACCACCAGGAGGTGATTCCTCTGATTGTATAGAAGTCTATGCTTCATGTGTTAAAGCTGCATTCTCTATCCTGACCACCAGGGGGCGACTCCTCTGGTTGTATAGAAGTATATGCTTCACGTGTTAAAGCTGCATTCTCTCTCCTGACCACCAGGAGGTGATTCCTCTGGATGTATAGAAGTCTATGCTTCATGTGTTAAAGCTGCATTCTCTATCCTGACCACCAGGGGGCGACTCCTCTGGTTGTATAGAAGTATATGCTTCACGTGTTAAAGCTGCATTCTCTCTCCTGACCACTAGGAGACCTCTTGTATGTCATCAGACGCTCTGTGGGCGGGGTCGCCCCCCGCAGGCCGTCAGGTGGTCCTGCAGCCCTCACACCTGTCCCCCCCGTGTGTTGCAGGACGATACCGGTCACCCTGGAGCTGAAGGACCCTCACCACCCGGACCAGGACCTGGGCTCCCTGGATCTGGCCGTCACCCTGACGCCTAAAGACAGTCCTGTGGAGGAGCGGCGAGACTCCACGGTACGTCTGCTGCTGGTCTTATAGCATCGTGTCTTCATAATGTTCTGCAAAAACGAATATTATCTACAAGGAAAGTGATGAGTGCAGGCTGCACTTTATGGCTGCTACTAATGATAAAGAATGTGTCTTTATCAAGTACGGAAGCTCTGAGAGGAGAGTAAAAAAAATACAATCTGGAGATTTATTTTCTGCATCTGATCTTAACTGTGTTCATGATTTAACATCAGCTGGAGAGAAAAAAGAGGTTATTAAGAGGATTATTTTAAGTTGTTTGTTGTTGTTTGTTGTTGTAATACTCATGTTGGCCACTAGAGGTTGAAGTGTTCTAAATGGAACTAAAGGCATCGTTGTCGTCCAGGTGAGTTTGAACTTCTTCATGCACTCTAAACAAAAGGTACGCACGTTGTTTGTTAGTCAATTTATTTTAATCTTATTTAAAACACAGAGTCGTAGTGCACTTCACCCTCTAGTGGCCAACATGAGTATCACAACAATAAAACACTTTTTTAACAAACAAATAAAAATATGGAAGTAGCTGTTTGGAAGATTACCTGCAAACCTTTTTTTTTTTTTTACCTGAAAATGGATCTGCTGATCGTACAGCAGCTCCATCACACGTTTTATTATAACTTATGAGTTATGAGTGGCTGATGACGAGCGTTGGAGCTGCGTCTGTGTTTCCTGCAGCCGAGCGTCGTGGCGTCGCTGAGCCGCTGGAGGTCGTACGTGAACACAGTGAGTGTAGTGGTGATTAGGCTCCTCCCCCTGGTTTCAACCCTTTCCCCCTCCTTCACCTCCTCGTCCAGCGAGGCGCTTCCTCCCATCGCCACCTAGTGGATCGGTCCAGTAGTACGACGGCGTGTTTGGGCCACTGTGGGTTAAAAAAAAAGAAATAAAACAACATTTTCAAGAGATTAAATTCACAAGAAAAAAAAAGTTTCTCAGAGATTCTGAAGTTATGAAACTAAATTTCCGAGAAAATTCTTTGGTGAAGGAACCTAATGCCGTGTTTTATGTTTTATTCCTGCAGTGGACGACCTGAACAAATTATACTTTGCAATCATATTTATCAACGAGGAAATTATTGTGATTTCTTTTGCCCAGAATCACGATGTTAGCATTCAGACTTTGAGGAAACTTTGTTCCTCTTGAAGGGTTTATTCTCAGAAATTATTCTTATTATTTTCTATACACACTTTGCTCTTAGAAGCCGTCATTCAATAACTTCAGTGATATTCTTTGTAATGTTTTGTTTTTATTGTTTTTAATTTTTTTTCAGTTTATTTGGCTTCCTCTTCCCTCAGCAGCTCTTATTGAAACATAAATAAGCATCAAATTGAGAATAATTATTCTCTGATCAGATCATTATTCTCTGACTGACTTTAATATGGAAGAAAAGACTCAAAGGAACAATTTAGTTTAAAGCGACTGGAATCAGTAAAACGTTTAGATCAGGGGTGTCAAACTCATTTTAGTTAAGGGGCCGCATGCTGCCCATTTTGACCTCAAGTGGGCCGGACCAGTAAAATCGCAGCATAATAACGCATACATAATGACAATATTACTCTCTGTTTAAATCATTGTTGGAGGTTTTTGGATGATAAACCCTGTTTTAAGGTCTTTCTTCAATAAACTAGAAACATAAAGACCAACAATTCAGACATCAGCCCACTGTTTACCTGCCTGGGCTCTCCTCTGCAGACTCCCTTGCAGTTAGGCAATATTTTTAGTAAAGTCAGTACTGTGATCAATTGTGTCTGTGGCTCAATGGTTACCATGCACGTCTTACAATCAGAGGATCAGTGGTTCGAATCCATACTGAGGTTTTTTTTTTTTTCAAATTTTTTTTTTTTCTCACATTTTTACAATTATCCTGCGGGCCGGACTGGACCCCCTGGCGGGCCGAATCCGGCCCGCGGGCCGTATGTTTGACACCCCTGGTTTAGATGGATGTTTCACTCAGGAGGCGGTGGAGACCAAACATGGAGCAAAAAGAGAGAATATTGGACTCTTATTGGACTCTTATTGATCAGGTGACACAAACACAAAGAGAATGAATCATCGTGTTGATCTGTAACTGTAAAATAAGCGACATACCGACTTTATAAGGTTATAATATTTGTGTTTACAGCTCAGAATAATTAGATTTATTACCAACTAAGTTTTCACATACAAGATAAAATAAATAGAAAATACATCAAAAGATACGTAGAATACATTTTATTTTAAGATTAAAAAAGGCTGGACAGTGTTTGAAACAAAGGCTTGAAATTGAAAATGTTCACAGAATAAAGAATAAAGAATATGTGCAATTTGCAGAGATAATAAAAAGTTGTGTTATTGTAACACATTGAGTCAAATTGTGGTGAACTAAGTATTGAAATAAGCCTAAAAAATCACCTACATTCAGTCGGATTTTCAAAATAAAATACCTCAGTAATATAATTTCACTGGTATTTACATTTCTACATATCGTTACATTTCTTTGCTTCCATACGGGTTTCAGTTTAATTCCTCAGAAGATCAGAGACGTCAAACAGCCTCGTTGCTTATGTTTTATTCAGCATGTAAATTAATCATCAGGCCGAGTGTCAGTCTGCTGCAGAGGAAGAGGATGAAGAGGATGAAGAGGAATGAAGATGTGGGGAAATCAACAGAAAAACAATAACAGAAAAAACTGTTGACGGAGAGCTCAGAAAGATCATTATTCATAAAGATAATGAGGCCATAATAATGAGCATTGAGCACATTGTTCTCTGTTAGAATCTTCTTTCAGATGCTTTATTCATGGGCTTAAAGCTGCTGTACGCCTCCCCTTCATCGTCTGTGTCCTCTCCTTGTAGTTAGCGATGAACTTGTCCTCTAGCGCCCTCTAGTGGCTAGACAAGGTGTTCTGCAGCCCTCCTGTTAAAACCACCCTGTAAAGAATCAGTTGAAATAATGTATTTTAATGTATATTCAGACAATGCTGCTCAGGAGGTCCTGGAAACGCTCCACCAAGGTAAATCCCCATCGTCGTCGTCGTCGTCCTCCTCCTCCTCCTCATCATCATCATCATCGTCACAGCTCTCCATGATCTTTCCGTTAATCCCTAAATGTTTTGTTTGCTCATTTGAAGTTTTTTCCTGACAACTTCAAATAGACGTCAAACATTCTGATCCTTAAAGTACTACGTTTACATGCACTAAATATTCTGCTTTTTCTCATATTCCCCCCAAAAGGACAATATTCCTTCTTCCCCACATGTTTTAAGAGGAAATGTCACATTTAGAATATTTTGGAATATGCTGTTGACATAACCGGAATAATGTGGAAATATTAGTTTGCATGTAAACATAGTCGGTGTTGATTGTTGTCGTGTGTTGTAGCTGCTCTCATTTCCTCCACTGGCTGTTTAGTGTGACGTTATCAGGCTAACATTATCAGGCTAATGTCATGCTATCAGGCTAACATCAGGCTAACATCAAGCCATCAGGCTAACATTATCAGGCTAACATCTTGCTATCAGGCTAACATCTTGCTATCAGGCTAACATCTTGCTATCAGGCTAACATCTTGCTAACAGGCTAACAAGCTGTTATCAGGCATAACATAGTAGTGTGTGTGTGTGTGTGTGTGTGTGTGTGTGCGTGTGTGTGTGTACCAGCAGCAGCAGTCACTGCGTCTCTCGGAGCTTCATCGGAAGTCGCAGCTCTGGCGCGGCATCGTCAGCATCGCGCTGATCGAAGGCCGGAACCTGATCCCCATGGACTCCAACGGCCTGAGCGACCCGTACGTCAAGTTCAGACTGGGACCCCAGAAGTACCGGAGCAAGGTGCGCCGAGCGGACCTCTGATCGGTCTCGTGTCTGGAAATGTTGTTTCTTCAAATGAAGAGCGTGTTTCCCATGATGCATCTGTGTGTTTGTGTGCAGACGGTGCCAAAGACCCTGAGTCCACAGTGGAGGCAGCAGTTTGACCTCCACATGTACGAAGAGACCGGAGGCGTGCTGGAGATCTCCGTGTGGGACAAAGACACCGGCCGGAAAGACGACTTCATCGGACGGTCAGCTGCTCTTTCCCTTTTATCTGTTGTTATTTGTTTTATTTGGTTTCATCTGTAAAATAATGAGAGCTGTGAACCTTTATGTTGCACTTGGTTTGAAAAATGATGTACAAAAAGTTGACAAAGACTTTTACGTTTTTGGGGTAACGTATCACGTGACCTCATGTGTCAAGAGGCTCAGACTCACAGACTGACGTATCCGGTCGTTTTTCAAAATAAAATCAACCGTGGCCCGGTGGTTGGGGACCGCTGACCTAAAGGACTCAAAGAACATCCTAAATGACATTTAAAACCCTCTCAATGACGACCCAGTATATACATATATATATATATATATATATATATATATATATATATACACAGTATTTATATATCACATCTGTGCTTCATGAGCTCATTGTGCGTATATATACTGTGTGTATACATAGTATAAAGTACTGTGCTTGTCGTCCAGCTGCCAGTTGGACCTGTCCACCCTCTCCAAGGAGCGGACCCACCACCTGGACCTGGCGCTGGAGGAGTCCCGGGGCTCCGTGGTGCTGCTGGTCACGCTGACGGCCTCGGCTCACGTCTCCATCGCCGACCTGTCCGTCACGCCGCTGGACGACCCGCAGGAGCGCCGCGAGATCCTGGGACGCTACGTGAGCGCCGCTCGCCAGGCTAACGGTCAGATATCCACGAGATGGAGAGACCTCTGACTTCCTGTTTGCTTTCCTGCAGAGCGCCTGGAGGTCGTTCTCTAACCTCAAGGACGTCGGCATCGTCCAGGTGAAGGTGATGAGAGCCGAAGGACTCATGGTGGCCGACGTGACGGGTAATCACAACATCCATCCTGTGCTGTACTTTGTACTGCTCCACAGTACTTTATACTCCTCTTTATACTCCTCTACAGTACTATGTACTCCTCTCCAGTACTTCCTTAATATTCCTATATTCCTTAACAGTAATGTATACATCCTGTACAGTATTGTATACTCCACCACAGTACTTTATACTCCTGTACAGTACTTTATACATCCTGTACAGTACTTTATACCTCCTCTACAGTACTGTATACTCCTCTACAGTACTTTGTACTCCTCCACAGTACTGTATACTCCTCTACAGTACTTTGTACTCTGGTGTCTTCCAGGTAAGAGTGACCCGTTCTGTGTGCTGGAGCTGAACAACGACCGGCTCCAGACTCACACGGTTTACAAGAACCTGAACCCAGAGTGGAACAAAGCCTTCACCTTGTGAGTCACAGTACACAAATATTACGTGTATTTAGACTGTAGTACTGCTTCACATCACAGTCATCTTCATTGTACTGTAAATACATACAAGTTGCATTTAATCAAATGTGATCCATATAAATTCTTCATATAAATACTTCAAATTTGGCCAATATGCATTTTTGCAGTCCTGAGACGTTAAATCACTGTTTTTGTCAATGGAGTCTGGTGTGTTTAAAGAGATCACAGATAACGGCTTCAGCTCCCAGCAGAAAGGTAAAGAGGTGAAAATATTATAAATATAGTGTTCATTTAAACTGATATTGATTCTTTTAGGAGTCTAAAATACATCCACAGCAGTACATTACCTTTCTCCCTCTACTGTAGTAATACTCTGACTATGTAGAAGTACTTTATACAAACACACTTCAAAACATCAACACTGTCTCTTTAAGTGGGAAAGAAAAGAATTTACAAAAATGTTACTTTTGAAAGAATATGTTTTTGCGTGTAAATGAATGACAACCCCAGTTTGTGTTATGGTGTAGTCTGAGTAGTGAGTACCTCTTAATCGAGGTACTACTCTATCTCTCCTCAGCAACGTGAAGGACATGCACTCCGTGTTGGAGGTCACGGTGTTCGATGAGGACCGAGACCGGAGCGCCGACTTCCTGGGAAAAGTGGCCATCCCCTTATTATCTGTGAGTGTAATAGTACACAAAGTACAACGCTAAGGTGTACAAATACAAACTGTTACCGTGTTTTTTTATTTGTGTCAGATCCGAAACGGTGAGCAGAAGAGTTACATGTTGAAGAACAAAGAGCTGACGGGACGAAGCAAAGGAGCCATTTACCTGGAGATGCATGTGGTGTACAACTCTGTGAGTACTGCTTTAGGGGTACAAGTACCTCAGAGGGACATGAAGTACTATTTACTGTACTACATCTCAGAGGTGCCTGAAGTACTATTTACTCTACTACATCTCAGAGGTACGTGATGTACTTTTTGCTGTACTACATGTCAGAGAGCGGGACTTCCTCTTCAGGTAACAGCTGTAACACCTGTCCTCGGTCACATGACCCTTCAGGTAACAGCTGTAACACCTGTCCTCGGTCACATGACCCTTCAGGTAACAGCTGTAACACCTGTCCTCGGTCACATGACCCTTCAGGTAACAGCTGTAACACCTGTCCTCGGTCACATGACCCTTCAGGTAACAGCTGTAACACCTTCAGGTAACAGCTGTAACACCTGTCCTCGGTCACATGACCCTTAAGGTAACAGCTGTAACACCTGTCCTCGGTCACATGACCCTTCAGGTAACAGCTGTAACACCTGTCCTCGGTCACATGACCCTTCAGGTAACAGCTGTAACACCTGTCCTCGGGCACATGACCCTTCAGGTAACAGCTGTAACACCTGTCCTCGGTCACATGACCCTTAAGGTAACAGCTGTAACAGCTGTCCTCGGTCACATGACCTGCTCTCTCTCTCTGACTCCCTCTTCAGGTAAAAGCTGCTCTGAAGTCTGTCGTTCCTGCAGAGCAGAAATACATCGAGGAAGAACCCAAAGTCTCCAAGCAGGTTTGTTTATGTGCATTAATACTTCTATATTATATTATTATATACTATATTATTATATAGTATATATCTCTAAACCAATAAAAATATTATTTTCATTACCAATTAATCTTGCCACTGCATTCACATTAATCTTATATTTCCTAAATATAATATTTATTCCTAAATGTAATGTAATTTATAAATATAATATATTAATAATAAAAATGTTCCGTCTCTCAGTTGCTGCAGCAGAACTTTAACCGCGTGAAGAGGTGCATCATGGTCCTGATCAGCTACGGGACGTACATCAACAGCTGCTTCGAATGGGAGTCTGCCCAGAGGAGCATCATCTCCTTTGTGGTATAACAAACACACACCCACACACACGCACACACATGCGCACGCACACACACACACACACACACACACACACACACACACACACACACACACACACACACACACACACACACACACACACACACACATAAGCATTTTCTAAAATTATGATTAAAATCCAAGTATATTTTCAAGCTAATACCTTTGTACTTAAAGGCACTACGAGGAACTTTTACATGGTGGTGTTTCTGGCACCCCCTGTGGTCCAAAGTGGTAGTGTCTCTGAGCACCAGGGTCCCTTTTAGAAATCCTCTCATTTTACTGCAGCAGGCTCTGACAGTCTGCCCCTCTCAGTCCCAGTACTGCAACTACTGCAGCTACTTCCGGTACTTCAGGTATTGCAGGTACTGCAAGTACTTCAGGTCTTGGCTCTCCTCCCCAGCTGTTCGTCGTGGTCGTGTGGAACTTTGAGCTCTACATGCTGCCGATGGCTCTGCTGCTGCTGCTGGTCTGGAACTACGTCTTCTCCTCCGGCAGAGAAGCGGCCGTAACGGTGAGTGCCGAAGGCGACGCGGCGTCTATAATCACGAAGTTAAAGATAACTTTAACATTGTTAACATTGTTAACTTTAACATTGTTAACATTGTTAATTTTGTTAAAATGGTTAACTTTAACATTGTTAACTTTAACATTGTTAAAATTATTAACTTTGTTAACTTTAACAATGTTAACTTCGTTAACTTTAACATTGTTAACTTTAACAATGTTAACTTTAACATTGTTAACTTTAACAATGTTAACTTTAACATTGTTAACTTTAACAATGTTAACTTTAACAATGTTAACGTTAACAAAGTTAACAATGTTAACTTTGTTAACTTTAACATTGTTAACTTTGTTAAAATTGTTAACTTTAACGTAACTTTAAGTTAAAGTTAACAATGTTAACAAAGTTAACAAACTTTGTTAACATTGTTAACTTTAACTTTGTTAACTTTAACAATGTTAACTTTGTTAACTTTAACATTCTTAACTTTAACAATGTTAACTTTGTTAACTTTAACATTCTTAACTTTAACAATGTTAACGTTGTTAACTTTGTTAACATTAATGTTAATGTTAACTTTGTTAACTTTGTTAATGTTAACTTGTCTTAATGTTAACATAACTTTGTTAACATTGTTAACGTTTGTTAATGTTAACAATGTTAACTTTGTAAACAAAGTCTTTTGTTAACTTTACGTTGTTAACTTTTGTTAACTTTAACATGGTTAACTTTTGTTAACTTTAACATTGTTAACTGTGTTAAACATTTAACATTGTTAACTTTGTTAAACATTTAACATTGTTAACTTTGTTAAAGTTAACTTCATTAACTTTAACACAAAGTTAAAGACAATTTCGAAGTCTTTAATCACGACCGTGTGTTTTCCTTTGCCGGCGCAGTCCATGGAGGCCATGTTTGAGTGGGAGGATGAAGAGGAGGACAAGGAGGACAAGGTATAGCGAACAATGTTGCATTGTGTTATAATGTGTTACATTGTTCTCAATGCACTGAGACGCTGACCTCCTCCTGCAGGAGGCGGAGCCAAAGGGCTTCCTGGACAAGCTGTACGCCATCCAGGACGTGTTCATCAGCGTGCAGAGCGCGCTGGACGACGTGGCGTCGCACGGAGAGAGGATAAAGAAGTGAGTATTGAGTTACAGCTCCAACCAGAGCTCTGTTGTGAAGACCAGGATGTCACAGGAAGTGCCTTCTTCTTCTTCTTCTTCTTCTTCTTCTTCTTCTTCTTCTTCTTCTTCTTCTTCTTCTTCTTCTTCTTCTTCTTCTTCTTCTTCTTCTTCTTCTTCTTCTTCTTCTTCTTCTTCTTCTTCTTCTTCTTCTTCTTCTCCTCCTCCTCCTCCTCCAGCACCGTTATCTGGACCGTGCCTTTCCTGAGCTGGTTGGCGATGGCCACCTTGTGCTCGGCCACAGTTCTCCTCTACCTCGTTCCTCTCCGGTTCCTGGTGCTGGCGTGGGGTGAGTCCTGCTGTGTACAACACACAGAATGTACTTCATGTGTGTACAAGTACTCAGAGCCGCTCTCTCTCTCTCTCTCTCTCTCTCTCTCTCTCTCTCTCTCTCTCTCTCTTCTTCTCCAGGTGTGAACAAGTTCACCAAGAAGCTTCGGGATCCGTACCTGATCGACAACAACGAGCTGCTGGACTTCCTGTCCAGAGTCCCGTCTGACGTCCAAGTGGTGAGAGTGAGAAAGAGAGAGAGAGAGAGAGAGAGAGAGAGAATATATATACATATATTGTAATATGTGTGTGTGTGTGTGTGTGTGTGTGTGTGTGTGTGTGTGTGTGTGTGTGTGTGTGTGTGTGTGTGTGTGTGTGTGTGTGTGTGTGTGTGTGTGTGTGTGTGTGTGTGTGTAGATGCAGTACCGAGAGCTGAAGGTTGATCCCGGACAAAGTCCCAACAAGCGCAGGAGGACGATCCCCAGCTAGCTGTAAACTCTGTAAACTATGTTATTTATATATTTCTTGTATATTTTGATTATTCTGTAGAAGTTGTTTTTATGGTTGTTGGTTTTATTTTTATTTTATTACTGTGGAAACATTTATTTTCTAAAGAAATGCTGTTAATGTTTTTTTTATTTCTTGTAAAAACATACAGAGTGAACATGAACTAATAATAATAATAATAATAATGATGTGCTTCTGCATGTAGCTTTTTTACTTCCTCCAACGTGTGAGCTCGCTGTGTGTCGTCACTGAAGAGTTGCATGTTATTGCTGTTATCACTGCTCCTCATATGACTATAATGATAAATTATGAATAATATCTGGTATGAAACACAGCATGTTGAACTCACAAACTCTTCTTTTATTTTCACCAAACAAATAATAAAGCGGTTTTCAATCTGTGACGCGGCGGTGTATAAGAGCCGTAAATACATAAATAAACTACGGAGAAGAAGATTAATATTCAGAGAATTTTTATTTATTTTTTTGTACAAATTTTAAGTAAAAATTGTTCCATGGTTGTTGTTTTTTCTCGTTAATCTTTGTTCTTCTTTCCTGTAAATTTACATTTATTTTTTTAACAACAATTAATTTTCTCAGAATATTCTGAATTCAAGTTTGAAGTCGTAAAATGTACGAGAAAAAAACTTTTATGAATCTTCATCCAACCTTGAAAAGTGCTTCCTTGAATAAATAAAAAAAATGTAGATTTACAACTTTAATCTCAGATAATCTGAGACCCAACTCTGTATTTTTTATAATACAGTGAAACAGTGAAATCCTGCTTTAACACGAATGCATGACGCAATAATAATAATAATAATAATAATAATAATAATAATAATAATAATAATAATAATAATAATAGAATGTAAAACAGTCTCGGGGGCATTTTTATACTTTTCATACCTTTTTTTATTTTTCATAATTTGCGTACTTTTACTTTCACACAAGACTTGTACTTGTACTTGAGTATATTGTAGTATTTTAAAGATCTGAATACTTCCTCCATCACTGTCTTTAAGATGGACTTGGTGCACATTTACTCATCACAACAAATATTTATACTTTTAAAAATCATAGAAACAAAAAACGGCTGAAACTTCCGTTCCTCTGTATTCAGTATTATTAAAATTAATTCAGTTTATAAAGACACACAAACATTAATAATTCTGTATTTCTGCATTTTTAAATCGTACATAAAACTATAAAAACATTCTGTGAAAATACAGAATTGAGGTTTTGTTTCATTTTTATTTGACCTTGAATCTGCTTTTTGCCTAATTATCAATATTCCAAAAATATTTATTTTTATTTTTTCTAACTGTTTTTATTTATTTTTGTCAGATTGCTCAGTTAGTGTCACGTTTATGATCTCTGGAGTATTTCATATGCACGTCTGTGTAAACCGTCCTTTTCTATGTTTTTGCATGACTGAACATAAACTATATGCAAAATGCATTTATGGATCCAACACCAGGAAGTTATTGACTGTTCGCTCCATGGAATCCTCTGGTTGTGTTTCCTGTTGCATCATGGGTATTTGCTGCTGAGTATGTCTGTGTCATGTTTGTCTGAGAAAATATATTTCTACACAGATCCACATGGCTCTTTGTTTGATGTTATTATATCAGAATCAGAAACCGTTTATTTACCAGGAATGTTTACACAAACGAGGAATCTTTCTTGGCGGAAGGAGCATGACATTAGACATTAGACGAGACAATCAACGATCAATGACAACAACAGTGCAATAGATATTAAATTAAGTGAAGTTACGTATATGTTTTGTGGCAGAAACTGTAAGGAAGTAAATACAGTAAAAAAAAAAGAAAAAATCTCTTTCACTTCTGCAAATGGAATTTATTCAAATGAATGTTCATAACACCAGACGGGCGTCTTCCTGTTCACAGAACCAAACGTTCCCTCAGATTAGGTCCAAAAGTCTTCAACAAACTGAAAATATCCGAATATAAATGCTAATATAAGTAGATATTTGTATGTGTATTGATACTATCAAATTAATAGATTTAGCCACTTTTAATATTTCTGTGTCTTACTTTTATTTGGGGGATGATTTATGCTCTTGATGTTTTTGGAACTACAGTTCCCACAATGCTTTGTGGTGTAAGCAGGAAGTGTAATGCTGCCACGAGTAAGCGGTTTCCCACTAATAGGCTGCGGTCGAATAGTCCAATAATTACCTCCTAACGTCTAACCCTCAGCACTTTTCCTTAACCTCTGTGGAAAACGTCACGGGGTTAAGGAAAGGTGGGAAGGAGACTTCATGAGGAGTTAGGAGAAGACAACCGCGGTGTTTGGCAAATCCGACTCCACTTTCACTAAGCGACGTAGTTATGACGCGACGGCAGGCGCATGTTAGTGACGTCAGTCTGTAGCCAGCGGTGAAACTACAATGTTCTGTAGAAGGACTACAAAAAGCGCAGTTTATATACTTCGTCCGTCTTCTTACAGTGTTGCGTCATAACGACATAAACAACCCGGTTCATAGTCTTACTTTATTAACGAGGTTGGAATAGAAATGAACGAAGGAATATGAAAGTGAAACCAACGTACAAAGCTACTAAAACTGTCTCTTTGTTCAGTTTCAAACATGCTGAATTAAATACGTTATCCCACAAACGATGTGTGTCATATATGTGTGTCTCATATCCTGTTATGTTGTTATGGTTTATTTACATGCAGATTATAATCTGATCATAAAAATATGCATACAACAGTTTATGAAACATCACACAACTCGTGTTGACTTGATATGTTTTATTGTAATGTGACAAAATAGTTGATTAAAAAGATGATAATCAGAAACATGACTCAGACTGAAGAGCTCGTCCAGTTTAACTCTTTCACTAAAGCTTCTGTAACTGAAGTCAAATAAAATAAAAGAATGAGGCTGAAGCTGCAGTTCAACACCAGAGAGAATATAAAATACGTCAGTTTGATCACTTTACAGCAGTTTCATCACTTTACAGCAGTTTCATCACTTTACAGCAGTTTCATCACTTTACAGCAGTTTGATCACTTTACAGCAGTTTGATCACTTTACAGCAGTTTCATCACTTTACAGCAGTTTGATCACTTTACAGCACTTTTCAGCAACGTAACGTTTGTAGTTCTCCAGCAGGTTTAACAGATTATTGAAAGTGTTTCCAAGTTATAGCAACAGTTATTTACATGATCTGCGTTTGTCGGTCATGATCGTCTGTTCTCGTGAACGGCCGAATGATACGTCACTTTAAATGTTGCCGCCGCAAGGAATTGTGGGTCGGCATTATCTCCTTTCCTTTCGTAAGGAAGGTCCAGTGGTTCCTATGCTAAAGGAGCTAAATTAGGAAGCATTGAAGCTCCTTTCCTTTGCGTTTGGACAATTCGACCGGCACTTATCATGGCGGCCACTGAGGTACTTCAGGTCATTTCACTCAGTTAGGAAGGTTCTCACCAAAATGGACTATTCCACCGCAGCCTTTACTTTGTTTGAAGGCCGCCGATGCGTCTGTGAGCGACTCCTGTTGGCGGGAAACCCGTCGACCTTCAGACTGACGTCACCGGAGTCCCGTGACTGAAGGAAACCTAAAAACCTAAAAACGTGAAGATTGTCAAACAAGTTCCGTTGCGGCTTCTTCCTTTGATCTCCGAGGGGATTTAAGGATGTTTGTTCACAATGGACACCAAAGAAACCGGAAGTCATGCGGGATTCATCCGATTTAATTCACGACGGTTCATTCTTAATTATATCTAATAATTTTTTTAAGTATTTTATTTTATTTATTATATTTACATGATTATTGTCTCCTGATTTATTAGTTTTTCATTGTCTTTTTTTATGTTAGTTTTATTTATATTTATTTATTTTTTACCTCTTTCTCTTATACTGATTGTCTGGTTTCATACGGCTTCACATGAAACAAAACAAAGTAAAGTACATTTACTCAAACACTTAAAGTACACTTGAGATACTCCACGTTACTTTAAGTGTATCTAGCAGTACTTATACTTTTACTCCACTAAAAACTAAATAACTCTTCTCATAGATTATCAGCTCTGACCAGCAGAGGGACTCATGTGCTTTGATTATTTACAGATCAGCTCATAATATTAATATTATAATTAGTGCTGTCAAACGATTAAAATAGTTAATCGCGATTAATCGCATTTATGTCATAGTTAACTCGCGATTAATCGCAATTAATCGCAATTTTTTTTCTCTCCATTTTAATGCTCTTATCAACATGAAAAAGTGGATTGGCTTGCTTTATGCAAATGTTTTATTTTATTGAAAAACAACTGCCAAACAGGGCGGTACAAAATAAAATTATAAAGTGCACATTTCAGGTAAACAAGGGTTTACAAAATAAAATTATAAAGTGCACATTTCAGGTAAACAAGGGCTTAAGAGAGAGAGAGAGAGAGAGAGAGAGAGAGAGAGAGAGAGCTGTGAACATAGCATCAGGCTCCTGAAGGTAACTCGTAGGTCCTGTCGTTGGATGCGATGCGTATTCTATCAGCTAGACCCTCGTCCTCCACAACGCTAACAGGCTACACGCAGTAGCACCATGTAGCTGTGGCTGCAATAAGTCTGTTCTTGTTGTGGTGTCCATGTGTTTCTGAAGTCATCATTCTTGTCTGCTATGACGAGGGGGCGCAGAGTTAGCATCACCTGTGTGTTGGCCATCAAGTGGTGTTTCAGACTGGAGAGGCTACGATGATAGCTCAGTTCACAATGACTAATGGCACATACCACTTTGGTCTTGTCAAGGGAACATCTGACAACTTGTTGAAAGTAAACTTTCCATTCATTAGCGTCTTATCGTTCATTTTGCCGTATCGCGCTCACCATTCATTCATTTAAACCGTAACGTTAGCCTAGCTTCCAAGCCCAAACGGCGTGCCTATTGTTTTGCTTCCGGTTGAGCTACATCCGGCGTGGCGCTCGCGAGATAACGCGCTAATATGACAGCACTAATTATGATATTATTTTGTGCTGGAGGACACATTTATAAATGAGGTCAGAGGTCACCGTCCTGACGGAGCAATGAGGTGCAGAAGCTGGAATAGTCAGGTAGTCAACTATCAGTAGGAAAAGTCAGAAAAGTATTTTGATTAAAGGTTTTTCAAGCTGAACTTCTGGTAAAGCTTCTCAAATGTGAGGATTTGACTCTTTTCTTTGTCGTGTTTGATTATAAACTGAATATTTTTGGGGTTTTGTTGCTGAAGGTGAATGGATGGAAACAACCGACACAAGAGGATCCTTCATGTTCCTGAAATAAAAAGACCATTGGTGAGATAAAACAACCCCAATACAACATTCATACAACGTTTCTGTAAGGCATTCCTTCACCGGGTCATGAACAGAGTTGAAAGAAGAAGAAAATGTTTCCCTCAATAAATGTGCAGTTTCTTTGTGTGACTTAATTTTCAGTAGAAAAGCCGGTTTGTATTTCGCTCTTTGTTTCTCGGTACTTTTTTGTTATTTATGGCAAATGATTGGAGGAAACCGGTTGAGCCAACGTGATGCAAATATGATGCAGAGAAGTCTGCAAAACGTTGATCAAAACCAGTTTTACCTGCCGACTCAAGAACAGAACATCTCCTGGACCGGGATGATCCAGGAAGTAATGTTGGATTATAATCAGTGGCCAGTTAAGGGTTACCTGTTAGTGCATCTTGTTTTCTCCAGTTAAGGGTTACCTGTTAGTGCATCTTGTTTTCTCCAGTTAAGGGTTACCTGTTAGTGCACTGCATCTTTTTACTGGTGTGTTGTTTGTATTTAAAGTTTCCACTGGTGGGACGATCCCAGTGATCCCAGTGCTCCCAGTGTTCCACCAGTGTGTGGTTAGCTTCCAGTTCGACGTACGATATTCTTCATCCTCCTTCTCTTTTAGAGTTTTAGTTTCCGCGTTTAATAAATATAATTCCAGGTATTTACTGTCCTCAGGCGTGATGCTCAATGTTGTATAAACATCTTTATTAAATAAAAACACATGAATTGGAAATAAAATCAGTAAAAGTTTACGTAATTTAAAGTACCTCAATATTGTATTTAAGTACAGTCCTTGAGTAAATGTACTTTTATACTTTGTTTCATTGTATCATTTAATATTTGGAGTATTTTCCTTAGTTACGGTTACAGTTACGGTGAAATACATCCACTGCTCCCTATCCAGGGATGGGTCAAATGCAGAGAAGAATTTCCCCAAGGGGATTAATAAAAGTGTATGTTTTTTTTGTTTTACTCCAGTTAAGGTACTTATTTTAGACTACTAATACTTCACTATACTTTAGAGTATTACTTCCATCTGAGAGTGCAGTGTAGTAGAAAAACTCAAGTACCTTAAACTTAAGTTACTTTCCACCGTTTGTGCCAAATTAGATCCAAATATTGTTAATCTATTTCCTCTTGATAAGAACTGGGAGTGGAGACATTTCAGGGTGTGTGTGTGTGTGTGTGTGTGTGTGTGTGTGTGTGTGTGTGTGTGTGTGTGTGTTGCGCGCACATGCTCAGTGAGGTTATTTTGGCGCACAGAGGCTTTAAAGCGGGCGGCTGCAGGCGGCGGCAGCAGAGACGGAGACAGCGGGGAGGAGCTGCAGCCGCGCCGTCAGCTGCGCGTCTCGACCCGGATGAACCGACACCGACATCCCCGCCGCGGAGGACCCGGCTCTGCGCGGGCCGCCCGGAGATAGGCGTGTGTGTGCCCGCGCCACGCGGCTGTGCACGCACAGCTTCTCCACAGACTCTTTATTATCGGGAGTAATAATAGTATCATTAATATAGTTTCCTCGTCGTCTCGCCATGGGCAAAGTGAGGGCCCTGGCCATCTACTTCGACAGCCTGAACGAGAACAACCTGCCGGCCTTCTCCGGCGGAGACCCGGTGTCCGGGCGCGTGGTGGTGGAGGTGAGCGGGGACGTGCGCGTGAGGAGCCTGGACATGACCGCGCGAGGGGTCGCCAAGGTGCGCTGGACCGAGTCCCGGAACGCCGGGGCCAACACGGCGTACACCCAGAACTACACGGAGGAGGTGGAGTACCTGCACCACCGAGACCCGCTGATCGGAGACGAGCGAGGTAAGACCGCTTAAAGGACCGCGTATGAGGGGACCGTTTACTTATAAGGACCGCGTATAAGGGGACCGTCTACTGAGGCCACCGTTTATAAGGACTGTTTCAACTTTAAAGGACTGTTTACTGCCAGCTGGTGAGACCAACTTTTTCACCAGCTGGTTCCTGCTGGTTTATTTATTTATTCAAAAACAAAAACACTTTATTAATACAGAAAGCAGAAACAAACCAGACGTGCTCCTGACAGTTTGGTGCTGATGCAACAGCTGATGCTTCAGCAGGAGTGAGTTCTGGACTCAACCGGCTTCACGTGCACGCGGCTTCACGTGCACGCGGCCATGCTCATGCTCGTGATCAGAGTTACGTGTGTTTATTATAAGAGGCTGTTCTGTTCACGTCGGTTTGCTGCAGGAAGGAAGGAAGACAAAAAAAAAAGTTGAGAAACATTCCAAAAAAAAAATAATTCGAATATGAAACGTTTATTTTTTATTTTTACATGTTGATGTTTTTATGTGAAAGAGAGACGTACGTGTTTTTACTGACGACATCCTGAAGCGAGGCTCCAGCAGCCAACTCCCTTTGTTAGAAGCGGTTCAAACCTGTTCAGAAACTGAGAGGGAGGGAGGAGGAGGGAGGAGACGAGGAGAGGAGGGAGGAGACGAGGACCGCTCTCTCTCTCTCTGTGGGTAGAACCTCATCAGCTGTTAGAGCTCCTCCTCCACCTGTTGTCTTCTGTTTGTTTTCACCTGTAAAACACGATGCAAACGAGGACAGTTTGATGTAAATGAGACCGCGCCTCTTCCTCTTCTTCCTCCTCCTCCTCCCCCTCCTCCTCCTCCTCCTCCTCCTCCTCCTCCCAGTGTTCCCAGTGTAAACCAGTACTTGTGGGCCAGACTGTCGGCTCCGTTGTGTTTTGTTCTAAACGTTTGAGGCTAGAGAGAAGAAGAAGAAGAACATGGAGGACTTGTATTCTACTTCCTGTCATGTTGTGTTTATGTTGGGGGTCAAAGGTCAAGAGGAGTGAAGCGATGACGTCAGACTCAACTTTCCGGGGATGAAATCTGACTCCCAAGAAACGATGGACATTCCTGAGCTTTCGACCGGGTCACATGATCTTCCTCAGCTGATGGAGTTGATCCTCTGATAGAGTCCATTCTTAGACCTCAACTTGTTTATTTAAATAGTTTTAAGCCAATAAGTGTTATCATCCATCCCATAATAACCCAGATCAGTGAACTCCATCAGAGGAAGATCAGTCAAGCCTCTGGAGAGCTTCATCTCCTCCTCCTCCTCCTCCTCTCGTGCAACACACCACATGGCTGTACTCATGTGGGCAGGGGCTTGTCGGGCCGAGCCAATCAGAGCCCGGCTTCTCATGCGCGTCTCCTTCTCCTCCAATGAGAAGCGAGCTGTGGAGCCGGAGCTTCAGCTGAAGGAGGCGGCTGAGACCGGTTCATACCAGCCTGCTCCTGCTCTGAGTGTGTGTGTGTGTGTGAGAGTAGATATACATATATATATATATATATATATATATACACACACACACACACTCTCACACACACACACACACACACACACACTCAGACAGGAAGCTGCGTTCATCAGGTTGAATCCGGATGTTTGAACATGAATGTGAAAACAAACAATAACAAGAGAAATGAGGAAGCTGACGTCGTCTTCTTCACGCTGAAAGAACACAGAAACTGTGTTTTATGTTCTCCGTTGAAATACATTCATAATAATACATTTATAGTAATACATTCATAATATTGCATTCTTTCAAGATACAGACTTTTAGCCCGATTACATTTGAAACTTCGTAGTTATTTTTTGGCTCAATAAACAAAAACTAAAAATGTAAAATAAATCTTTATTTTAACATCAGGAACATGAATTAAAATAATTGAATGTCAGCTTTTAGCTCTGTGGTATTAGTACCTTCATGTGTGTACTTCTACGTCCTCGTGGTACATTCATGAGTATTGTGTATCGTCATCCTAAATTAATAAAGTAATAACGTAATAACGTCTTCTCTCCAGACGACGGCGCTCCAGACGACGTCGTCTCCGTTCTGCACGCCGGAGTTCACGAGTTCGCCTTCAGCTTCAACCTGCCGCAGATGTGAGTAGAGACTGGAGTACTTGTACTCAGGTACAAGTACAGCGTGAGGTACTTCCCATGAGTACTTTATACTTCTGCTCCACCTCAGATTAAACAATCAGAATTTATGATGAACGCGTTGAAGACAACAGGATCGTGACTTTTAATAAAGTTACATTTAAATCAGACGTTTATTTCCGATCTTCTTCTTCTTCTTCTTCTTCTTCTTCTTCTTCTTCTTCTTCTTCTTCTTCTTCTTCTTCTTCTTCTTCTTCTTCTTCTTCTTCTTCAGGAAACATTTCACAGCCCAATGAGTACTTTTTACTGCAGATACTTTAAGTACATTTAGCCGGTACTACTCCTTCTGCCCCAGCAGGACTAGGCCTGCAGGTACTAGTACTGCATCGTGGAGGTACTAGTACTGCATCGTGGAGGTACTAGTACTGCACATGGAGGTACTAGTACTGCACTTGGAGGTACTAGTACTCTGTCCTCTCTCCTCAGGGCCCTGGCCACGTCCTTTGAGGGTCGCCACGGCAGCGTGCGCTACTGGGTGAAGGCCGAGCTTCTGCGGCCGTGGCTGCTGCCGCTGAAGGTGAAGAAGGAGTTCATCGTGTTCGAGCACATCGACATCAACACGCCGCTGCTGCTGGTACGAGAACCTCCTCGGTTCTACGGAGAACCTCCTGCTCCTGGAACGTTAGCTTAGTATGAAGCCTGGGAGCAGCTGTCCTGGCTAACGTATCACAGCTTATTATGTATTATGATTAATATGAATAATAAATGTCAAAACTTTTAATTCCTGCACACAAATACAGATATATAACAAATATTCAGAACGCCATTTATTTAATTGGAATATTCTTTATATATTTGTTTTCATGTTTTTCATGCTGTAAAAGAAAATGTAAAACATTTAGATGAAGCCCTTGGATTGTAAAAGAGTTCTCAAAAGAACCCATGGTTGGTTCTAGATGAAAGCCTTGTAATATCAAAGGGTTCCCTGTAGTACCTCCTGGATGGGTTCTAGAGGAAACCCTTTAAACCTCCTGGGTGGTTTCTGTTAGCAACCTGGAGGTGAAAAGGTTTAAGATGGAACCTCCAGAGAGGGTTCTGGGTGGAACCATCGCACCATAGAAGGGTTCTCTGTAAAACCTCTCATAGGGAGTTTTGGGTTTCACAGATGGTTCTCGGTGTAAATCTTGAAAAAAGGTTATTGCAGGAACCAATAAGGGTTCTCTAATGAGGACAAGCCGAAGAACCCTGATGGTTCTAGATAGCACCGCTACTTCTTTGTGTGAGATAGTACACGTTAATTGGTGAATTTTAGAAATGTTAATGGCCAAACTCTGTTTCTTCAGAGAGAGCTAGGCTAGCTTACCAGTCTTTATGCTAAGCTAAGCTAACCAGCTGTCGCTCCATGTTGACAGAACAGATACGAGTTTGGTATCGATCTTCTTGTCTGACTCTCGGCTACGGAGTCAAAGAGCTCATTTCTCAAAATATAGTACCTGTGATGCCGTGGGAGCTCTAACACCTGGTGATGCTGTGCTTCAGGCCCCGCAGGCCGGTTCAAAGGAGAAGAATCTGTGCTGCTGGTTCTGTGCTTCGGGCCCGATCTCCCTCAGCGCCAAGATCGAGCGAAAGGGCTACACACCAGGTGAGCCGCCTCTCCTCCTCACTCTTCCAGCTCTTCCTTTTTTTCACTCTCAAGATTTCACTTATTTCACTTCTCTCTCAGTCCGACAGACTGATTTCTTCTCCCTTCCCTCCAAGGCGAGTCGATCCAAATCTTCGCCGAGGTGGAGAACTGCTCGTCCCGGGTCGTGGTGCCCAAGGCCGCCCTGTACCAGAACCAGACCTTCTTCGCCAAAGGCAAGGGCAAGCAGATCCAGCAGCTGGTGTCCAACCTGAGAGGAGACCCTCTGCCGCAGGGCAAGAGCCAGAGCTGGGAGGGCAAGCTGCTCAAGATCCCCCCGGTGTCGCCCTCCATCCTGGACTGCCCCATCATCCGGGTGGAGTACACCCTCGTGGTGAGTCCAGGGTTCTGCACTCAGACCCACTATGAGTAGAGTCTGATCCACTGTGAGTAGAGTCTGATCCACTATGAGTAGAGTCTGATCCAGTATGAGTAGAGTCTGATCCACTGATCCAGTATGAGTAGAGTCTGATCCACTGATCCAGTATGAGTAGAGTCTGATCCACTATGAGTAGAGTCTGATCCAGTATGAGTAGAGTCTGGTACACTGAAGCCCAGAAGGACTCAGATCCTCTGCATAAGTTAAGGTAGTATCACAGTACAAGTACTACAAGTAAAAGTTGTGCATTCAAAGTGTCGCTTGAGTACAGAAGTATTTCGGTATATTAGTATTATCTTTTTTAAAGTTTGAGTATGACAATAAAAACTGCTTTGTTTACAAGTAAAAGTATTATTGAATAAAAAGTGAATCACAATGGAAAAAAATACGCTCTTACAAAATTATACTTCAGGACAAAATTAGTACTCACTATTCAAAATGTAGCATGCTGTAATATTTCATACTTACAATGTACCTGTTAAAATGAAAAGCTACACATTACAGTAACACAGTCAAAACTAAGTCATAAATAAATAATAAACTATACACTAATAACTTGCTAGTTACACAATAACACTAAAACAATAACTTGTTAATAACATCAATAAAAACTAATGAACTGCTCATAACTTGAACATTAATAACTTATTAATTGCACAATAACAACTAGTAATAATTGAACACATAACAATAATCAGCCGGGAGATGAAAGTTATATTATATGGATATGGATAGCTTGGAACAAGGTGTTCCTGCAGCTTGGGTGATGCATGAAGTCCTCGGTCCCCTGGGGGGTCTGGAGGACCCGGTCCAGCCCCCCTCAGCTCTGGTCTCCCTGCAGGTGTACGTGGACGTTCCCGGCGGGCTGAACCTGTCGCTGTCGCTGCCGCTGGTGATCGGGACCATCCCGCTGCACGCCTGCAGCACGCGCTCCTGCAGCATCAGCAGCAGCTGCAGCGCGCTGAGCTGGCTGGCGCTGCCCGACAGGCCCGAGGGTACGAGGGGCAGCGGGAACGCAGGAACACGGGCGGCTCGCGGCGGCTCGGAGGCTCTCTAACGCTCCTGTGTTTGTTGCAGCGCCGCCCAGCTACACCGACCTGGCCATATCGGAGGCTCGCAGGAGGGAGTGTCTGCTGGGCTGTGACGGGTCCGCCGGGGAGGGAGAGGACCTGCTGACCTACATCACGGAGTTCAGATATCTGCCCCCCCCACTCTACTCAGAGGTACACCTAATACCACCCTCATAAAGTACTGCGTCACAGAGCGGGACAGCTGGCACCCGCTGTGCAGAGTACACAGAAAGTACAACGTATCCAGTTAAGATACAGTAACATGTTATATAACATATACAACGTATGCAGTTAAGATGCTGCACATGTTATATGAAATATACAAAGTATCCAGTGAAGATGATAACCAGGTATGATTTTTCCGCACTACTTCTCAGTAACACCTTTAGAAGCAGCTCTGCTGGTGTCACGTTTTTCTCTGAATTCTTGCAGCAGAAAGAAGCAACAAGCTCCTCCCCCTTTAAACCGGTTTGGGCCGATCCGTCTGAACTCTGTTTGCTTTTGTTCCGATTCATCTCGTGAGATTGAGTTCACCCGCCAGCGCTCGAGGAGCTTTTTATGCGGAGGACTTTGCACAGAGCCCCGCTAGCCATTTCCCCATGTTTCCAGACTTTGTGCTAAGCTAAGCTAATCTAACTGACTGCAGCTTCACACACAGACGTGAGAGCATCAATCTGAACGTCTGTCTACGAGAAAGCTGAGGAGCTCCGACTTCTGCTGCTGAGGAGGACGTCTCTCACTTCAAAAGACTTTAGAAAATAGACTGTTGAAGCGTGTGCTTTTATGTATTGCTCATATTGATCAGCCGCCTGTAAAGACCTGCTCTGACCCCAGGTGGACCCGTACCCCGACCCCGTGGAGGTGTGCCCGGCGGCGGACGTCAGGAGACCCGACACGTGTCCGTCCCGCTGAGGAGCCCCCCGGGTCCTCACCAGACACCGCCCCCCCTCGGCTACAGCCAGCTTCTCACCAGATTGTATGTCAGCGTAAACACGGCGGCGGAGAGTGTTCGGTGACCGCTGACATATGGATCAGGGGTCTGGAGCCGTGCTCGGTCCTCTAGATCCTGTGCTCAAGACCAGGCAAAAAAAAAAAAAACACCACCAGTTCCTTGACGCCGGTGCACGACTCTGAGGCACAAAACAAAGATGGCGGTCAGAGGACGCCTCCACAGTGAATTTTGCACAAACCGTAATTACTGTTTTTCCTATCGGTGGTTTTGTATTCTGCAGATTGCGGCGGGCCTAAATGTCCAGAAGGTTCTGTCCACACGATGTTGCAAACGGCACATTTACGTCAGAGAGCAGACGTCAGAGAGCAGACGTCAGAGAGCAGACGTCAGAGAGCAGACGTCAGATGTCAGAGAGCAGACGTCAGAGAGCAGACGTCAGAGAGCAGACGTCAGAGAGCAGACGTCAGAGAGCAGACGTCAGAGAGCAGACGTCAGAGAGCAGACGTCAGAGAGCAGACGTCATAAAGCAGACGTCAGAGAGCAGACGTCAGAGAGCAGACGTCAGAGAGCAGACGTCAGAGAGCAGACGTCAGAGAGCAGAGAGCAGACGTCAGAGAGCAGAGAGCAGACGTCAGAGAGCAGAGAGCAGACGTCAGAGAGCAGACGTCAGAGAGCAGACGTCAGAGAGCAGACGTCAGAGAGCAGACGTCAGAGAGCAGACGTCAGAGAGCAGACGTCAGAGAGCAGACGTCAGAGAGCAGACGTCAGATGTCAGAGAGCAGACGTCATAAAGCAGACGTCATAAAGCAGACGTCAGAGAGCAGACGTCAGAGAGCAGACGTCAGAGAGCAGACGTCAGAGAGCAGACGTCAGAGAGCAGACGTCAGAGAGCAGAGAGCAGACGTCAGATGTCAGAGAGCAGACGTCAGAGAGCAGACGTCATAAAGCAGACGTCATAAAGCAGACGTCAGACGTCATAAAGCAGACGTCATAAAGCAGACGTCAGAGAGCAGACGTCAGGTGGAAAATGTCTTTCTGTCAACAAACAAACGAGACGGATTAGTATTTGCAAAGAAACGACCACCTCGAGCACTTAAAGTGAGACTCAGAATGTGTGTGTGTGTGTGTGTGTGTGCGTGTGCGTGTGCGTGTGCGTGTGCGTGTGCGTGTGCGTGTGCGTGTGCGTGTGCGTGTGCGTGTGCGTGTGCGTGTGTGTGCGAGTGCGTGTGTAAATGACCAGGGTCTAGAGAAAAAGCACAACTCCGACCAACCAACATAAAGTACCACAAGTCGCCTGTCGGTTTCTGTTCTGGACTAAAAGCTTCTCTTGCTGTAGATTTATTTTTTATTTTTCATGGATGTTAAGAAGCTTTGTGCTCACGAAAAGAACGACAAACCATAAAAAGATAACAATGTTTACAGATGAATATAACAGATTGAGAATGTTGTTCAAATTTCTTCCACCTAAAACTTCAAAGTGCAATATATTTTTGTATTTGTGATTTATTTTCTTTTTTTTGCAGTTTTTGCAAGTTTTCATATGCTCTGTTGCTGTCTATTCCATTTGTGTGCATTATATATTATTATCATGATCCTATTGCTGTCATGATGTTTTTGATAAAATAAAAGGTTTATTTTATAAAATAATGAGACATTTGCAGTGTTTTTATGCATGAACATTCTCCACATGGTCGGACCCCCGAGTGACATCAAGCATTTCACTTTTTCCTGAATGCACAAACATATTATTATTATTATTGATATTCAGTATGCAGCGCGTTGCTCCTCCTCCTCCTGCATGCAGCGTGTTGCTCCTCCTCCTGCATGCAGCGTGTTGCTCCTCCTCCTCCCCCTGCAGCGTGTTGCTCCTCCTCCTCCCCCTGCAGCGTGTTGCTCCTCCTCCTCCTGCATGCAGCGTGTTGCTCCTCCTCCTCCTGCATGCAGCGTGTTGCTCCTCCTCCTCCCCCTGCAGTGTGTTGCTCCTCCTCCTCCCCCTGCAGCGTGTTGCTCCTCCTCCTGCATGCAGCGTGTTGCTCCTCCCCCTGCAGCGTGTTGCTCCTCCTCCTCCCCCTGCAGCAGCTGTAATGACCCGGCTGCAGGAGGAGTTGGCTGACCCGGTTCTCCTCTGCAGCCGGCCAACGGCACGGGGAAATAGAAGCTTATTGAGCAATGCTGCTTCGTAACTCGGAGCATGCAGGAGAAATAGTTTCCAGTTCAGACCAGACGCTGCAGGCAGGATCCATTTAGAGATTTACATTTATTTCATTACTTTTGTGTGTAGATTTCTATTAAATTCAACCAAAAGTTACCATTACATAATGCCTAATTTGCATATTGAAACATAATAACTTGTAATACAATAAATACTCATCTTAGTGTCAGTAATGAACTGGTGAAGTTTCATGGTGAGATCATTTCTTTACCCTATTCACCTGTAGAGTCTTCAAAATGTCTGTAATTCAATCACCTTTAGCCCCGCCCCCTAAAGCGTCCCCTGTATTATGGTCTGTTTGACTCTAAATGACCATAATTTACTAAATGAACATCAAGACTTGAAACTAGAGATTGAGACATAAACTCATGTTTACAATGTTTACTGAGGGAATACATCAAGAGAAGTAGAGTCATTTATATAGACTTCTATACAACCAGAGGAGTCACCCCCTGGTGGTCAGGAGAGAGAATGCAGCTTTAACACATGAAGCATATACTTCTATACAACCAGAGGAGTCGCCCCCTGGTGGTCAGGAGAGAGAATGCAGCTTTAACACATGGAGCATAGACTTCTATACAACCAGAGGAGTCGCCCCCTGGTGGTCAGAGAGAGAATGCAGCTTTAACACATGAAGCATAGACTTCTATACAACCAGAGGAGTCGCCCCCTGGTGGTCAGAGAGAGAATGCAGCTTTAACACA
>JBAMJR010000601.1:202500-215000 GCA_038501785.1 Myoxocephalus aenaeus
ATTTAAAAAAAAATGTTTTATGAAGTATGATTAAATAAATATTATGACTTCTTAAATCTTTTTAATGTTTTTTTATGATGTAAAATACAATGATTTTTTTCCAATGTTTTTAGGACCTAATATATGAAGATTTAAATATATATATATATTTTTGACTTTTTAAATCTTTTTATAATGTACTATATTACAATGTTGTGTTTTTATTCACGGCCATAAACTTTGACTTATTATGACTGTATGACCCTTTACATGTAGTTGTTAATGGCAGCCCTCAGGGTCTGCTATCAGAGCAGCACCAGCTTGTGTGAGCTTCAGGTCCAGCACCATCGTGCCGCTCCCAAAGAAACGCCCTGCTGGATGACCATGACTCCCAAATCCAATGGATGGAGAACGGACCTGACAGTGTCACCTTCTGAGTTGTTTTATTTTGAGCAGAAGGGAATACGATTTTGATCAACATTCACATCTATTTTGTCGGGAAATTACCGACGTAATTATCTCTCACTGGAAATGATCACGATTTCGCTGCTCCTTCGTGTCTAAAGGAGTCAGCTGAGGTGGTTCAGCATCTAATCAGGATGCCTCCTGGACGCCTCCATTAGAGGTTTTCCAGACACGTCCAACTGGAGGAGACCCCGGGGAAGACCGAGGACACGCTGGAGGGATTATACCTCCCGGCTGGCCTTGGAACGCCTCGGGATCCCCAGGATGAGCTGGAAAGTGTTGCAGTGAGAGGGAAGCCTGGGTCGGTCTGCTGGACCTGCTGCCACCGCGACCCGACCCGGATAAGCTGATAATGGATGGATCTTAGTTTCCGGTGTGATGCCCTCGCTCCCCGCTAGCTAGTCTCTCTCAGAGCGTTATCTGCTCTCCTGATGATGAGCCGTATCAACGTTTGACTGAACAGCAGGAACAGGGACCAGACACATTATTCACCGCTCACGTTCTCATCAGAAGTCATTCCCCCAAAATATCAAAGTTTACACCAAACATGTTTGTAACTGTCCAGCTTGAAATGACAACTAACGGTCGCGCAATTTAAATCTAGCTGTTATTTTAAGTGATCACTGATATGGAACACTCTAAATGTAAACAGTACTTTATGGCTGAATAAAGTACACCCCGTGACTCACTCTCAACCAATCAGAATGCTTGATTTGATCTACCTGTATTATACTTGGAGGTAAACTCCTTGGTGTAGTTTACTTGGAGATAAACTCTTCACTGCTCTTCATACACTTCACTTCATAGACTTCACTTCATACACTTCACTTCTCTTCATACACTTCACTTCATACACTTCACTTCTCTTCATACACTTCACTTCATAGACTTCACTTCATACACTTCACTTCTCTTCATACACTTCACTTCTCTTCATAGACTTCACTTCTCTTCATACACTTCACTTCTCTTCATACACTTCATTTCATAGACTTCACTTCATACACTTCACTTCACTTCATAGACTTCACTTCTCTTCATACACTTCACTTCATAGACTTCACTTCATACACTTCACTTCACTTCATACACTTCACTTCTCTTCATACACTTCACTTCATAGACTTCACTTCATACACTTCACTTCATAGACTTCACTTCTCTTCATACACTTCACTTCATACACTTCACTTTTCTTCATACACTTATCTTCATACACTTCACTTCATACACTTCACTTCTCTTCATACACTTCACTTCATACACTTCACTTCTCTTCATAGACTTCTCTTCATACACTTCTCTTCATACACTTCACTTCATACACTTCACTTCTCTTCATACACTTCTCTTCATACACTTCACTTCTCTTCATACACTTCACTTCATACACTTCACTTCTCTTCATAGACTTCTCTTCATACACTTCTCTTCATACACTTCACTTCATACACTTCACTTCTCTTCATACACTTCACTTCATACACTTCTCTTCATACACTTCACTTCTCTTCATACACTTCACTTCATACACTTCACTTCTCTTCATAGACTTCTCTTCATAGACTTCTCTTCATACACTTCACTTCATACACTTCACTTCTCTTCATACACTTCACTTCATACACTTCACTTCTCTTCATACACTTCACTTCATACACTTCACTTCTCTTCATACACTTCACTTCATACACTTCACTTCATACACTTCACTTCTCTTCATACACTTCACTTCATACACTTCACTTCTCTTCATACACTTCTCTTCATACACTTCACTTCTCTTCATACACTTCACTTCATACACTTCACTTCATACACTTCACTTCTCTTCATACACTTCACAGAACGGCTGCTGCTGTGACTTCATGTCTCGACCATACATACTTGTACTTGTATATTTGTAGCAATGCATAGTGCACTTTATACACTGATTGTGCAATACTGTCATCACATTTGTGTGCCTTATTTTTATTTATTTTGTACCTTTTATTGTAATTCTGTGTGTTAGGAGGACCCAGCAAAATAAGCTTTTCAGCTGTCTGTTATCTGTGTATATGACATTCAAAATATCATGACTATAATGTACGACACTATGACATCATCGTGACGATTGATATTCCATGAGATCGTCATAAGTCCAAACAGCTGATCTCAGACCACAAAGAAACAAAGCACAAACGTGTTCATTGTAACAGAGCCTGTTTTTATTTTTGTATATTTTTCTGCAAAATACTAGCACGTTAGTATACGCTGTACTTGTTCTTCTTCTGAGGAACATCGTCTCCGAGTGGCGACAAAGGCCAGCTTATGCCGCTAGCTGTCTCCTCTTTGGGACATTTACCTCGTGGTTATGAGAAGCACACGTGAAGAGGAAGAGGAAGAGGAAGAGGAAGGTTTTACATCCACAGTATGAGGACGGGTCTAATCGTTAAGGTCCAAGTCCAGGAATCAAACCAAAAAACCCAATTAGCAGTTAGTTAGGCCTCCGCCTGCAGCCTGAGGACGAGCTCCTCAGGCTCCTCCCTCAGGCTCCTCCCCCTGGCCTCTGGCCCCTCCCCCTTGCCTCTGGCCCCTCCCCAGGAAGCTGACCAACCGAAGACAACACGTCACGTTAAAGAAAAGCAGTGCAGAATAAAAACACATCCGGGCTCTGCCCTTTTTTATTTTTATATATTTTTTCTCTCATCACACATCATTGTGTAGTTTTATAACTAAACTGCATTCATTTATTATTATTATTTTTTTACATTTTTTAAAACTAGAACAGCTACTATTTTATTTGAATCAGTGACTTCACTCGCAGACTGCGGCTCAAGCTCCAAATATACAGTTTGTAAACCAAAATATTCAAATGTGAACGGCCCACAGTCTCTGTCCACGCTCTTATTGTGGCGGGGTGTTGGAGCCAGTTTTAGGTACAAGGCACATGACTCCGAATATCCACAGAATATGTCCTCGTAGTCACAGTACACAGTGGTGAGGACTCTACTCGAGTACGTACTGTAGCACTTTTACTAATATACATATATATATATATATATATATATATATATATATATATTCAACTTATTTTTAAGTAAAAAGTATAATATTTGCCTCTGATACGAAGAACTTTAAAATTATTTTTCAGTATGTTTTACATTTGTTGTACTTTTACTCAAGTAAAGTTCCACCACTGTAGGAAATACTGCATATAGTTTTGTAATAATCACCAGTATTGTGATTATTAACAGGTCGACTGTCTGTCTTTAACTTCCAGCTTTATTATGAAAATCTCCCTGAATGTTTAATAGAAAATCCCACGCGCCTATCTGCGGTTTTTTATATTACGGTTATCTTTATTAAATAGAGCTGCAGACGTCTAAAGAATATCAATTTGATATAATAAAGAATTCAAAAATCATAACACTATATAAACGTTGTCTGCTGGATATGGCTTCTGATGCTCGACCTTCATTCAGCTCAAGGTCGGACGCTTTGTGTGTTTTACAGGAAAATAATGTTTTGTTGGTATGGAAGCAAAAAAAGAACAATAATTATGATTGTTTAACAGAAATGTAACCACTGCTAAATACTTCAATACACTAATGTTAGAATTTAAAGACAAATAAGTGAAATTATGAGGTTTGATTTACAAAAAATAATATGTATTTTATTTTTTACATAACCTTAAAGAAGTTAAAAGTCCATTTAATCCAATGCAAAGTTAAAAAAACTGAATTTAAGAATCTTAAATTGAAAAACTTTTTGAAAACATAACTCTAAAATAGTTTTTAAAAATCACAACTTTTTCTTTAAATTTGTAGTTTTTCATCTTCGTTACTAATAATTAATTTGAGTTTTTAGGCATTTTGTTTACATCATTTTTTTATTTTCAGTATTTCGTGAATGTTTCCGCACTAAAACGACCACAATGATAAAGTATTCAGCAGTGGTTAAATATCATAAATATCATAAATGTCACTCAGTAACGTAGAAGATGGAATTCTTTACTTCACATAAAAAACTCATAATTTAATAACGGCTCGAATTCTTCACTCTGAGAAGCGTTTTCACGTCAAGTGAAACTTTTCTCTGCAAATAACTTCCTCCTCTCTCTCTCTCTCTCTCTCTCTCTCTCTCTCCCTCTCTCTCTCTCTCTATTCGTCTGTCTGTCTGTCTCTCTCTCTCCTTCTCTCTCTCTTCTTCTCTCTGTCTGTCTGTCTCTCTCTCTCTCTCTCTTTCTCTCTGTCTCCCTCTCTCTGTCTCCCTCTCTCTCTCTCCATCTCTCTCTCTCTCTCCTCTGTCTCTCTCTCTCTTCTTCTCTCTCTCTCTCTCTCCGTCTCTCTCTCTCTCTCCTCTGTCTCTCTCTCTCTGTTTTTTTACCCTCCAAACATTGAAATATATAAATGTGCGTAATAATAGTTGAACCTGCAACGCGGCGAGTCCCTCAGCTCAGAGTACCAGACTTCTTCACTTCCTGTTTGTTTGCACACACGTGCACATGCGCGAGCGTGCACGTGGCATGTTTGTTATTTACTCAATACCCCCCCAAGCCCCGCCCCCATTAACACACCCAGAACAAGTAGTACGAGTACACGACACTTGTACTTCTGGACAGACGTTTATCAAACTGCTAAAAGTACAAAGAAGAAGAAACCGGCGTCTCTGATTGGCTAAACCTCTGTGACTCTTCTGTGTACTTCCTACAGGTCAATAAGTACTCTCCCGGTGTACCAGAAGTACTTCCTCTCGTGCACACGTCTAGCTACAGTACATCTTCAAATACAGCAGAACGTCACTGTATTCTTATAAAAACGCTTTGACTCCGCCCCCTTTCACGCGTTACCATTACACAGAACCACACCCACTCAGTACAAGAAGAATATGATAATAATAATAATAATAATTAATAATAATAACACTATAAGGTAACTTTTACCCCGGCCCCCATCATGTTGCCCCATCATGTGGGCCCCATCATGTGACCCCCATCATGTTGCCCCATCATGTGGGCCCCATCATGTGACCCCCATCATGTTGCCCCATCATGTTGCCCCCATCATGTGACCCCATCATGTGACCCCCCATCATGTTGCCCCATCATGTGACCCCCATCATGTGGGCCCATCATGTGACCCCCATCATGTGGGCCCATCATGTGGGCCCCATCATGTGGGCCCCATCATGTGGGCCCATCATGTGGGCCCCATCATGTGGGCCCATCATGTGGGCCCCATCATGTGGGCCCATCATGTGGGCCCCATCATGTGGCCCCATCATGTGACCCCATCATGTGACCCCCATCATGTTGCCCCATCCATGTAGGCCCATCATGTTGCCCCATCATGTGACCCCCATCATGTTGCCCCATCATGTGGCCCCATCATGTTGCCCCATCATGTGGCCCCATCATGTTGCCCCATCATGTGGGCCCCATCATGTGGGCCCATCATGTGGCCCCATCATGTTGCCCCATCATGTGGGCCCCATCATGTGGGCCCATCATGTGGCCCCATCATGTGGCCCCCATCATGTGGCCCCATCATGTGGCCCCCATCATGTGGGCCCATCATGTGGCCCCATCATGTGGCCCCATCATGTGACCCCCATCATGTGGGCCCATCATGTGGGCCTCATCATGTGGGCCCCATCATGTTGCCCATCATGTGACCCCCATCATGTTGCCCCATCATGTGACCCCCATCATGTTGCCCCATCATGTGGCCCCCATCATGTGGCCCCCATCATGTTGCCCCATCATGTGGCCCCCATCATGTGGCCCCATCATGTGGCCCCATCATGTGGCCCCCATCATGTGGCCCCCATCATGTTGCCCCATCATGTGGCCCCCATCATGTGGCCCCATCATGTGGCCCCATCATGTGGCCCCCATCATGTGGCCCCCATCATGTGGCCCACCCCTCCGACAGCCTCATGCGCTTGACTGAGGGGCTGTGGCGCTCCTCGTGATTGGCCAGCGGCTGCAGCAGGAAGTGCTGCTCCTCGCGCTCCTCGCTGCCCTCGTACGAGCTCCCGCAGCTGGAGGCGCTGTCGCCGGGCGAGCGGCCGGCGGCGGAGGAGGCGGAGTAGCCGCCCGCCGTCACGCACCCCCCGACGAGCCCCCCGGCGCCGCCCATCATGCCGACGCCCCGATCCCTGGGAGGGGAGGACGGCTCGGACTTGATGTGCAGGTTCGGGTGGAGGTTCAGGTTGGAGTTCTGACACAAGGTCCTGGAGGACGAGAGGGAGGAGCTTAGGTTCTATGCTTCCTTTGATTGACACGTGTGTGCTTCCCGCCCCCTTCCTCAAAAAGGTTCTCACCCCATGTGTCCGAGTGCCGAGTGCTGCAGAGTCTGGATCTGCTGCTGCTGCCAGCTGGAGACCGACCCGAGACCAGAACCCCCGAACCCGGACAGAGAGGAGAGGTCGCTGCTGAGGGAGAACTCTGAGGAAACGACAAGGAAACAAGGAAACAAGATTTGAAACTAGAACATTTCGCAAGAAATTCCGATGGTGTGGTGACTACTGCCGTAAGACGTCGCAATATATATATATATATATATATATATATATATATATATATACACACACATTTCCGGTAGTGAGATGTTGTTGAGGTGAAATCACCAAAATAGTACAATCAACAGAGAGGAAAGAAGCAGCCGAACGCACCGATATGTTTGTTATTGTTGTGGAGTGTAAAATGTGACCGTGCTCCTCATCTCTGTATTTAAAGTGACGTACACACACACACACACACACACACACACAGTCAGCCATTTTGTCTAACACAAGCTAACTTCATGCTAGCATTACATTCACTTCTCTTCCAAGAGCCTGCAGTTGGTCTGTGTGTGTATAGTCTGTCTATGTATCTACAGTATATAAGTATGTGAGTGTGTGTGTGTGTGTGTGTGTGTGTGAAACTGCCCTGATTAGCTCATTTGAAGCACCTGTGTCACTGAGCGTTAGACTGATTATTAGAGGGATTTAATGAAAGCAACCTGTCAAACTACTGAATTTGACAGAAAACCGTGATTTCAATCGCAAAAATACCAGAATCAGGAGAGGCACAAGACTTCTGTGAACGTTTCCGTGTACTTAAATGTTTGTGGGGTTTATAAATGAGAACGTAAGGACAGTTCAGAAAGTGCCCCCTTTGCTTCATGGGAGAAAATGGTGGTCAGATTTAACATGGAGTCCAATGGAGCAGAGAGCTGGACTTCATGTTGCTTTCAGGCCGGCTAACAAAAAAGTATAAGTTTGTTGGATTCCACGACGCTTGTGTACCACAAACACAATATTTCCTACGTTTTGATGTAAATATGATGCCTGAAGTGTAAAAACTGTGGAACTGAAGGCAAAATGCATTGTTGTTTTTACAAGTTTCTGTTCTCTCTCTCTGAACATTCCGTGCCACACACACCCATTGTAAACTCTGAAATGGTCCCAAAATTTTCCTAAACTTTAACAATGATTACATGAAAACTGTGCTAGCTATCAAAAAATGCCCAATTGGGCAAATAAACTCCAGACTTTTGTCAACATTTTAAACTCTAAATCATTTCTCTACGTTAGAGTATGGCGAGTCACTACGGGAACAAAGATGAGTGTTTTTGTTGTTTTCTTTACGCAGAAAGTGAATGGGACCATTCAGGGAAACGTCCGGGCGAATCTCTTAGAAAGTCACAGCTCACGATTCCCCGTCAGGACGCACGTTTTCATGTATTGTGACGCATGTGCTGATAACGCTGTGGGAGGAGATACTCATAGATAATCATAAACATAGTTTTGTGGGACTATGATTATGATTATTAAGCCTCAGGAGAACGTGCAGGTGCTCGCTGCACTCGGCTCTCTAGATGCTGCGCATCGCCACGCCGAATAAATACGTAATTCTGAGATGATCCCATAAATTATGATGCTGGAGGTCATTGTATGCCGTAAAAGTATAATTAGAAACAGTCACAGTATAGTAGGTTGACATGTAGTATATAAGTACCTTCATGGAACATAAATGGTAGTATAGTTTGTTGTAACATTCGTAGTTGTGCGTCCTCACCGGTGCCGTAGGAGGAGGAGAGAGGAGACGGGTACCCGCCCATCAGCTGAGCAGGAAGAGTCGCACCAGAGAGAGAAACCACCGGAGACGACAACGTCTGAGCCGTCTGAGAGTGATTGATCCTCTGGTTCTGGAGAGGAGACGCATTGTTGTTACACGCATAATGCTCATAATGCTCATAATGCTCATAATACTCATAATGCTCATAATGCTCATAATACTCATAATGCTCATAATACTCATAATGCTCATAATGCTCATAATACTCATAATGCTCATAATACTCATAATACTCATAATGCTCATAATACTCATAATGCTCATAATACTCATAATGCTCATAATGCTCATAATACTCATAATGCTCATAATGCTCATAATGCTCATAATGCTCATAATACTCATAATGCTCATAATACTCATAATGCTCATAATACTCATAATGCTCATAATGCTCATAATACTCATAATGCTCATAATACTCATAATGCTCATAATGCTCATACGCACATCCTCATAATACTAATGCTCATAATGCTCATAATACTCATACTCATAATGCTCACATCCTCATAATGCTAATACTCATAATACTCATACTCATAATACTAATACTCATAATACTTCTGCACCAAAGAATCTGACCCTCCAGTGTTGTACTGTACACACTCTTGCAGTACTCACCAGCATCAGATCAAAGTCCTCACACTGGACGCAGCATTAGAACACAAGAGACAGTGTGAGGACAAGGGGAGGAGCTAACGCAGAGTGAGCCGACAGGGGGAGGAGCTAACGCAGAGTGAGCAGACAGGGGGAGGAGCTAACGCACAGTGAGCCGACAGGGGGAGGAGCTAACGCACAGTGAGGCGACAGGGGGAGGAGCTAACGCACAGTGAGGCGACAGGAGGAGGAGCTAACGCACAGTGAGCCGACAGGAGGAGGAGCTAACGCACAGTGAGGCGACAGGAGGAGGAGCTAACGCACAGTGAGCCGACAGGAGGAGGAGCTAACGCACAGTGAGGCGACAGGAGGAGGAGCTAACGCACAGTGAGCCGACAGGGGGAGGAGCTAACGCACAGTGAGGCGACAGGAGGAGGAGCTAACGCACAGTGAGCCGACAGGAGGAGGAGCTAACGCACAGTGAGGCGACAGGAGGAGGAGCTAACGCACAGTGAGCCGACAGGAGGAGGAGCTAACGCACAGTGAGGCGACAGGAGGAGGAGCTAACGCACAGTGAGCCGACAGGGGGAGGAGCTCACTCACAGTGAGCCGACAGGGGGAGGAGCTAACTCACAGTGAGGCGACAGGAGGAGGAGCTAACGCACAGTGAGCCGACAGGGGGAGGAGCTAACTCATGATGGGCGGCAGGGGGAGGAGCTAACTCACGATGGGCGGCAGGGGGAGGAGCTAACTCACGATGGGCGGCAGGGTGCTGCACTTGTTGTTGTTGTTGTTGTTGGGCGGCATCAGGGTCCGCAGGTCGGGCTTCCGGCTCATGGGAGGACTCTTGTCCTGCATCCTGGACACGCCCCCTGGAGACATGAGGCCCGGGGAGGAGCAGTGCTGGCTGTAGCTGCTGTTTCCTTCAAATACACATATACAGATTTACTATACAGATTTATGAAATGTTCTGTTTGTTTCTGTTTGCTTTGTCCTTCCATTTCTGTCTTGTTCCGTTTGTCTCTGTCTCTCTTGTCCTGCTAGAGAAGCGCTATAAAAGTTTGAATTATTATTATGATGTCATCGGATTTCATGAAGTTATCAGGCACAAATGTTACACAAATGTTATGTAATTTCCTTGTAATATTTATATTAGTAAAATATATCCGTTTTGCTCTTCGTTTCTCGTTGGTTTTCTTCAGGAGAAGAAAGAACATTGAAGTAGTTTTACTGGAAGTGGAAGTGAATAAATGGTCTTAATAAAGTGAATAAATGGTCTTAATAAAGTGAATAATAAAGTCTTAATAAAGTGAATAAATAAAGTCTTAATAAAGTGAATAAATGGTCTTAATAAAGTGAATAATAAAGTCTTAATAAAGTGAATAAATAAAGTCTTAATAAAGTGAATAAATAAAGTCTTAATGAAGTGAATAATAAAATAATAATACATTAAGTCTTACCCACACTGGAGACCACAGTCTGCAGGTCAGAGCTCATCAGTCCTACAATAACGAACATGTTTTTAGTTTACTGGAATAAAACCTTTAATATATATATATATATATATATATATAGAGAGAGAGAGAGAGAGAGAGAGAGAGAGGAGAGAAGAAGAAGAAGAAGAAGAAGAAGAAGAAGAAGAAGAAGAAGAAGAAGAAGAAGAAGAAGAAGAAGAAGAAGAAGAAGAAGAAGAAGAAGAAACAGAAGAAGAAGAAGAGGAGGAGCCCCCTCACCGGTGCTGGGCGGCCTCTGAGGCGACAGGTTCCTCTGCAGGTGGGCGACCGGCAGCAGGTTGTGGTTTCCAATCCCACAGTTGATCCCAGAGTACAGCAGCCCACTGGGAGCACTGGGAGGGAGGGACACGCCCATGTCGTAGCTGGAGGGGAGCAGACCCTGCAGGGCGGAGGGGCGTTCAGCTTCTCATGTACATATATATATATATACACATATATATGTACACATATTTGAGTATTTCTACATAAAGGGACGTACACAGATCCTCTGCCGGTTGATCATCAGGTCGATGTCCTCGTTGATTTTGCGGGTACTTGTCGTCGGACTCTGGGCTCTGACCCGCAGAGTCGTCGGCCTCGATGTCGGGGCTGTCGCAGCCGCTTAGGCCCTTCTTACGCAACGTCTGCCGGAGACAACACAAACACACAAACACACACAACACACACACACACACACACACACACACACACACACACACACACACACACACACACATCTGGATGAGTTCAAATACAGCCACTGGTTTTTATTTATTGTTGCTTTTATTGAGTCAATTCATTGTTGTTTTTTAAGCACAAATCTTTAAGTTTTGGAAAGAAAAACAATCAAAACTATGTTTGTTGTATAAACAATAATAATAATAATAATAATGATAATAATAATAAATACAAGTGTATATGACAAACTTGCGTCTATAAATCAATCAATATAAAGAGTCAGAAAAACAAACCCAATGTAAACACATACATGTAGTATTATTGAAAATACAACGGCATAAAATACGTCACAAACATGATTAGAACTACAGCGATGAAAGTAACTCAAATGGGGCGACTGTGGCTCAATGGTTAGCATGTCCCTGGCTCCACTAGTCCATGTCGATGTGTCCTTGAGACAATTAACCCCTAACTGCTCCCCGCTGCTGTGTCTGCGGCGTATAGAGCGGAATGTAAATACTGAACTTCAGTACAATATTACGGTACTTTACTTTTTCTTCTTCCATTTTATAATTGTACTTTTTACTGCATATATTATATAACTTTATTCAGATTATTAAAACAAAATATGGTCAACTAATAAATGATGTATTATATTTTAAATGGCAGTTTATAAAGTCATTAAAATGAGCTGAACACATTAATGCATCAATAATTATGATCCAATAATATTATATATACTATTCTGCGTATTGTGTACTCTAACGCTCGACAATACGTATATTTTGATGCTAACATAGCGATCAATAACTCAGTAATGTGTAAAGATGAAACACAAGTGATGTCTGACTCCACCACTAGAGGGCGCCGTCTGACCAGAGATCGCCGCTGAGACGCAGTAGTACTTTAGTACTTAAGCGAAGTACAAATACCTCAAAATCTGTCTTGAGTATTTCTATGTTTTGCTTCTTTATACTTCTACTTCTCAGAGGGAAATATTGTACTTTTTACTGCAGTAAATGTATTTAATAACTTTAGTTACGTTACAGATTATGATTATTGATTCAAAACATAATCAACTAATACATTATTTATCATTACAGAAGAAACTACCAGCAGCATATAGCAGTGTGTGTGTGTGTGTGTGTGTGTGTGTGTGTGTGTGTGTGTGTGTGTGT
>JBAMJR010000601.1:222500-232500 GCA_038501785.1 Myoxocephalus aenaeus
CACGTTTTTGAACAACTACGAGCCTGAAGCTCAAGAAGCCTGAAGCTAATGAAGCCTGAAGCTAATGCAGCTAATGAAGCCTGAAGCTAATGAAGCCTGAAGCTCAAGAAGCCTGAAGCTAATGAAGCCTGAAGCTAATGAAGCCTGAAGCTAATGAAGCCTGAAGCTCATGAAGCCTGAAGCTAATGAAGCCTGAAGCTAATGCAGCTAATGAAGCCTGAAGCTAATGAAGCCTGAAGCTAATGCAGCTAAAGAAGCCTGAAGCTCATGAAGCCTGAAGCTAATGCAGCTAATGAAGCCTGAAGCTAATGAAGCCTGAAGCTAATGAAGCCTGAAGCTCATGAAGCCTGAAGCTAATGAAGCCTGAAGCTCATGAAGCCTGAAGCTAATGAAGCCTGAAGCTAATGCAGCTAATGAAGCCTGAAGCTAATGAAGCCTGAAGCTCATGAAGCCTGAAGCTAATGAAGCCTGAAGCTAATGAAGCCTGAAGCTCATGAAGCCTGAAGCTAATGCAGCTAATGAAGCCTGAAGCTAATGAAGCCTGAAGCTCATGAAGCCTGAAGCTAATGAAGCCTGAAGCTAATGCAGCTAATGAAGCCTGAAGCTAATGAAGCCTGAAGCTAATGCAGCTAAAGAAGCCTGAAGCTCATGAAGCCTGAAGCTAATGAAGCCTAATGAAGCCTAATGAAGCCTGAAGCTCATGAAGCCTGAAGCTAATGCAGCTAATGAAGCCTGAAGCTCATGCAGCTAATGAAGCCTGAAGCTAATGAAGCTAATGAAGCTAATGAAGCTAATGAAGCTAATGAAGCCTGAAGCTCATGAAGCCTGAAGCTCATGAAGCCGGAAGCTAATGAAGCTAATGAAGCTAATGAAGCTAATGAAGCCTGAAGCTCATGAAGCCTGAAGCTAATGAAGCCTGAAGCTCGTGAAGCTTGTGAAGCTAATGAAGCTAATGAAGCTAATGAAGCCTGAATCTCATGAAGCCTGAAGCTCATGAAGCCTGAAGCTAATGAAGCCTGAAGCTCGTGAAGCTTGTGAAGCTAATGAAGCTAATGAAGCTAATGAAGCTAATGAAGCTAATGAAGCCTGAAGCTAATGAAACCTGAAGCTAATATAGCCTGAAGCTAATGAAGCCTGAAGCTCATGAAGCCTGAAGCTAATGAAGCTAATGAAGCTAATGAAGCTAATGAAGCTAATAAAGCCTGAAGCTCATGAAGCTAATGAAGCCTGAAGCTCGTGAAGCTAATGAAGCCTGAAGCTCGTGAAGCTAATGAAGCCTGAAGCTCATGAAGCTAATGAAGCCTGAAGCTTGTGAAGCTAATGAAGCTCATGAAGCCTGAAGCTCATGAAGCCTGAAGCTAATGAAGCTCATGAAGCCTGAAGCTAATGAAGCTAATGAAGCCTGAAGCTAATGAAGCTAATGAAGCCTGAAGCTAATGAAGCTAATGAAGCCTGAAGCTAATGAAGCCTGACACTTAAGTGAGTTTTGTTTTCTTACATGTCGGTTCCGTTCGTCCATAATCCGAGCGATCTGGATCTTTTTCCTCCCCATCTTCTTCTTCTTCTTCTTCTTCTTCTTCTTCTTCTTCTTCTTCACAAACGTATGCTTCTCTGGCTCTTTTGTTTGTCCTCGGTTTTTCACTTTTCAATCCACAGAACTCTCCGTCTCCTTGAAAAAGCACACAAACATAAACATTAGGTTAAAACACACACACACATACACACACACACACACACACACACACACACACACACACACACACACACACCATACGTTTAGGAGGAAGTGAAAACCACCAGGCTGTTCGGCTTCGCCACAAAAAAAAACATCTGGAGGTTTTTCAGAAAACCACATTTGAAAGCTGGATTTTTTTAGTTTTTACCACTCGCCAGAAAAACGCCCTAAAAATGTCTTTTATGGCAACTTTCGGTTGTATTTAGCTCCGCCCACTCTTGTCACTTCTGGTTGCAAAAAAACAAGATGGCGACGGCTGAAAAGTCAAACTTAAAGGCTTCAAAGCGTCAGTCCACAAACTATCCGTCCACTTCTAAAGGGCCGTCTCTTCATCACAGTCACTTCCATGAACAAGTTGCAATAAGAGCATTGTTCAGTGTGTGTGTGTGTGTGTGTGTGTGTGTTGTCCGGTGGTTCTGAACATTTGACCTCTGACCTCTCGCCCGTCGGCACATTAAAGCCCTTCAGCCTCTTTTAATGCCGCAAGGAAGTTCTCTATTAGCCGTCAACACATCTGCTGCAGGAGAACCGGCTTACAGGCGACCTGTGCGGCGCCATGTGACCCGTGTTCTGAGCTCAAGAGCTGGCGGGTCAACTGTACACACACACACACACACACACACACACACACACACACACACACACACACACACACACACACAGCTCTCTGCCATCATCACAGTAGTCGAAGAGGAAGACGAAGAGGAGGAAGAGGAGGAAGAGGAGGCGTGAGAGGAATATGAAGAAAAGGCTCGTCTTCATCTAAACTATTTAAAAAGGCGACCTGCAGATTGTTTGGTGTTGGTTACGTTACGAACACACAGGACTTTCACACGGGAGACTGGTGTTCGAGTCCTGCGAGAAACCAAAACTCAAAGTCGACTTATTTTAACTTTACGTTAAAATGTATGCAAAAATACTTTAAGTTAAAATCACGATCTTTCTTACGCAACATGATTCTTCTTCTTCTTCTTCTTCTTCTTCTTCTTCTTCTTCTTGAATGAATGAATGAATATATACTTTATTAATCCCCAAGGGGAAATTTGTTAAAATGTCTTCTTCTTCTTCTTCTTCTTCTTCTTCTTCTTCTTCTTCTTCTTCTTCTTCTTCTTCTTCTTCTTCTGTGATATTTCTCACAGAGGAACCAGCTTCCTGCTCCTTCAGACTAACCTGAGGGACCGATGAAGGAAGATGCTGCTCAACAGAACCTGAACCACCAACACCAGTAAACTGCTTCAGCTTTTTAAATGTTTCATACGATCTTCATGATTTGATAAACATGTCGGGCCGGAGAGCGTCACCAGAACATCTGAAGTCTGAGTCCCATTTAACACGTCGCTTCAGGAAGTAGAAAACAAAACACACACCAGGTTTAAATTTAGAGCTCAGACGACTCAGCATGAAGAGGAAGAGGAGGAAGAGGAAGAACAGGGGATTTTAGGCCCAACAGACGAGAGACGTTTGAGGACGATTACATAAAACGATGAAAATCTGCGTCTGTAGAATGGAGGCTTGATCTTTCCTTCCAGCATGACAGCAGATCTCCACTCGCCTCGCCCTCACGAGAACAAACCTGCTGCTATTTATAGCCTCAGAGCAGAGCGCCAAAAATAAGAAGAAGAAGAGAAAAAGAGTGAACTTTTTACCCCAAAGCAACAAAACGCTCAGCGTCTGTCCTCAGCTGCTGTGTGTGTGTGTGTGTGTGTGTGTGTGTGTGTGTGTGTGTGTGTGTGTGTGTGTGTGTGTGTGTGTGTGTGTGGCGGGGGTCAGATCCCCTTCATGGTCTTCAACAGAACCGATGTTTTGTCGTTCTCAAACCTGGAAGTTAACTTTTTTTCTTCTTTTTTTATATTTAAAAAATATATATTTATTTGACTTGACCGAATGTAGTCACGAAGCCTCCAACAGAACACAATAATACACATATGTTTTGCGCCAATGACGGCAATGACGGCAATGACGGCAATGACTCCAATGACACCAATGACACCAATGACACCAATCACGCCAATGACACCAATCACGCCAATGACGCCAATGACCGCAATGACACCAATGACACCAATGACACCAATGACATCAATGACGCCAATGACGCCAATGACCGCAATGACGCCAATGACCGCAATGACACCAATGACGCCAATGACGCCAATGACCGCAATGACACCAATGACACCAATCACACCAATGACACCAATGACACCAATGACGCCAATGACGCCAATGACACCAATCACACCAATCACACCAATGACCGCAATGACACCAATGACACCAATGACACCAATGACACCAATGACGCCAATGACGCCAATGACCGCAATGACACCAATGACACCAATGACACCAATGACATCAATGACGCCAATGACGCCAATGACCGCAATGACACCAATCACACCAATCACACCAATGACACCAATGACACCAATCACACCAATGACCGCAATGACACCAATGACACCAATGACACCAATGACGCCAATGACACCAATGACGCCAATAACGCCAATGACACCAATCACACCAATCACACCAATGACCGCAATGACACCAATGACACCAATGACACCAATGACATCAATGACACCAATGACCGCAATGACACAACGCAGAAAATGTGCGTGCCGCTGTGTGTTGAGAAAGCCGGTCACCGTGGAGACGCTCCGCCCGCCATCGCTGCTGTCCTGCCGTTGTTGAATCAGAAACTATGGAGGAGATAAGCCACGCCCCCTTTCCGGCACGTCTAGCGCGAATGAAGCGAATAAACCGCGAACAGTAAACAGCGAGTGAAATGACGTATATTTTTAAGTAAAATTCTTAAGTTCACAACCTGCTAGCGAGAAGACGTCTCACTCTGTTGGAGTTTTTGAAACTACAGAATCAGCCCGCTTGGCGTTAATATAAAATTTGCTCCGATAGCGATTCTTCAGACGGAGAGGAACTCGGACCACCGGCTGCCCCGAAGACGGGAGAAAGTTCCACAAACTCCCATCAATGACGGATCAACGCAAAGCCTACAAAGAGTTTGGTCCCTGAAGGCAACACAAGGTCCAGTTGAGAAGGTTTTGCATGAAGAGCTGGACGATTCCCAAACTGCTGCGCGTCGTCGGATCAGGACGCCGACTCTGAAGAGCTGCTGCTGCTGCTGATGATGATGATGATGATGATGCTGATGCTGCTGATGATGATGATGGAGGAGGAAGCTGGAGCTGTGGTTTGGTTAGAGTCACCATGACATCACACATGCAGCTATTCAGAGGACTCTTTCTTCACGAGATGAACTGAACTCAGACGTCAACGCAGACATGAGCTGAGATGTCAGAGGACGTCTGAGATGAAGTCTCATTACATCCAGGATAAATGCAGAAAGATCCGCTTATCTTTTTTATATTTCTTCCCTTTAAAGGAATCCAGAGATTCAGGATCTTTTACTCTTTCGCTCCTTTGACTTTGATTTATTTTGTCATCATATTTGTTCTCATAAATCAGATTTCTGACATTTAGGCGAATTCATTTTTACAAACAAAAAGCAGAAATTTAACAGAATGAAAATTCCCTGCCGTTACTAAAATTAATATCGTTAAATATCCCGCAAACTTCCCGTCTGAAGGATTTCCACAGAACAGTGAAAAATATTAATAAAGTTAATAAAATATGTTTTAAAACACAAACTAAATCTTTGGTATTTATTTTGCTTTAAAAAACTACTTTAAATCTGCAGTCTACAAGTATTACTGTTATTAAAGCTCTTGGTTATATTCTATTACATCGTTATCACCTCATATTATATATTAATACCTAATTGTCGCTATTGGTCTCACATTTTTAGATTACTGCATTGTGTTGTTGTTTGTGTTGTTTTCAGGTCGCTGTGTCCAGCAGAGATGAAACTGAATAATACCTGAAGCCTTGAACAGCATGATGATAACCATAATAATAATAAAGAAACATCTCGGAGCTCTTCCTCCAGCGCAGTCTCCTCCTTACCGAGTTGCAGTAGAAACTAAACTCTTATTCCTCACATGGCACCGCGGCTCCAAAAGCCCGGAAGGTGTTCCAGCTCCGCGGACCGGTCCGCGCTGCGCAGCGAGCCCGAGGACAGAGCTCCAGCTCCGGGGACAGAAGCTCCGGCTCCGGGGACAGAAGCTCCGGCTCCGGGGACAGAAGCTCCGGCTCCGGGGACAGAAGCTCCGGCTCCGGGGACAGAAGCTCCGGCTCCGGGGACAGAAGCTCCGGGGAGAAGAAGCGCAGCAGCGGGGACAGAGTTGAGCTTCTGGGCGCAGAGCTCTGTCTCGTGTGAGAGGAGACCCGCAGACCCGCGCTGCTTTCCTCTTGTCAGTCCGCACGCCCCGCAGCACACGCACGCACGCACACACACAAACACACGCGCGCGCACAGTAGAGCCACACTGTCCCGAGCACACAAGAGCAGCTCACCTCTGCGCGTGACTTCCTCTGCGCGTGTCCGGCCAGCGGTTCAGTCTCTGCAGCGCGCGCGCTCCTCACGCGCGTCAGCGAGCACCTGGACGACACACACACACACACACACACACACACACACACACACACACACACACACACACACACACACACACACACACACACAGGAGAAACAGACAGGAGAAAAGAATATGAGATATTTTGTCTGAAGAAAATGAATCCAATAGAAGTGAACTGGTGAGAAGAACTTTTATTTTGTGTTTTAATTGTTAAAACGTTGTGTGACGTGCCAACAGGTCCAGAGGTAACTGGCTCAACACTGCCTCCCAGCGGACGGAACCGGAAGTTCAGTTAATTATCTGAAACTCAGGAGGAAAGTTTCCTCAGAAGAGTCAAGAAAGATTTAGAATAAAAATATTCACATTAATTATAATAATCATTAATACATTCCTGCAGTTTTAATAGTATTACTGTTATAATAGTTATAACTGTTATAACACAATGTTATGACGCATTATTGTTTTTCATATTATTAAAAAATTAAAAAATTGCATCTGCATTTTCTTAATTATTCTTTAAATTCTCAAAATTTCCGTTTCAACTAAACTAAATATTTCAAAATGACATTCATGGATCAGATTTATTAAATTGAAATACATAGTGTGACCTGACATTAAACCTTACATTTAATAGTTAATGCCAAATATATTCAAAGTAACTTGTTCTATTTTCAGAGAACTTAAAGACATAAATGATGACACAAGCTGGAGACATAATAATTAATGCATACAACTTAAGTAAAAAATAGCTTTATGCAAATTAAATATGAAAATGTGACTTAAATTGTAAACACATTTCAAAAGAGAAAATTCTGATAAATGCAGCTTCAATAATTAATTAACACAATTAAAAGTCACACTGCAAAAACATGTATGTTCAGAAAACACGTTTTAAATTAATTAGACAAATATTTAAAAACCTTTTCATAACAAACAGTCCGCACAACGTGTTGCATGATTTGACCACCAGGGGGCTCCAACGAGCAACGTTTTATTATAAGTGTTTAAAAGTGTTAAAAATGTTTACTTATCTTAAAAAAAAAGAAACAGACAGAAAGACTATTAAGTGATTAATACCTAAATATGAATATCGGTATCAGAGACCAGCTGGTGAACATTTAGCAACTAAAGACATATTTACCAGAATGTGTTGGAGACCAAAAAGAGACAAAAGAGACCGAATATCTGACTTATATTTGTTGAGCGGCCAGAAAAATGCCAAAAAACATAAATCATAAAGTTGCTGCTGCACGTCAAATAAATAAATATAAAACAAATAGTCCAGCTTGTTTCTGCTGCCCCCAAGTGGTCAGAGGAGGTACCGGTCTGGCTTTAATCTAACTCAGAATTCAGTTTGCATGTTTTCTTCTTCCCTCCATAAATATTTAGCAATGTTCCAATATTCCAAAATTCCAATATTCCAATGTTCCAGGTTCTCCCTCACCTTTTGGTTCTGGTTCCGTCTTCACCTGGAAGGTTCCCCAGCAGCTCCAGCTGTGGGTTCTGCTCAGCCGATCCCTTGTGTCAAACAAGAAAGGATCCCCTTTTTTTAAAACAAGAGAGTGAAAAAAAGAAAGAAAGGAAGAAAGAAAGATAGAAAGAAAGAGGTAAAGAAGTAAAGAAGTGAAGAAGTGGTATTAAGCCAGACCAGCTGGCTTAGAGAAGAGGGGGGACCCAGGAACTGGGTTGCGTTTGGATCTGAGATCAGTCCACAAAGAGCCGAGGTCGTCTACAAGCATCAGACCCTGAGGCTCACACACCACGCCCACACACACACACACACACACACACACACACACACACACACACACACACACACACACACACACACACCCAGTGACCTCCTGTGTCCGCGGGCTGTGGAGAAACCCGGTCACCTGTCGTTGTCCCTCGCCGTATATTTAGCTCTGAGGTGTCATAGATGCTGCCTGTGTGTGTGTGTGTGTGTGTGTGTGTGTGTGTGTGTGTGTGTGTGTGTGTGTGTGTCTGTGCTTCAGTATGTGTGTGTCTGGCGGAGAAAAATGTGTTGCTGACACTCAGGGCCTCCGTGGGCCTTGGGGTAAGAGCCCAGGATTACTGAACCAAACACCAACGGCTCTACACATTACATCCAGAGAGAGAGAGAGAGAGAGAGAGAGAGAGAGAGAGAGAGAGAAGGACTGAGAGAGAGATCAAACCGGCGAGCTTGTCCTACATATCACCGAGCATCTGCCGGGCCGGAGGATTAGTCTCAGCTGTCTGCTCCCGTCAGAGGAGAGTTCCTCGAGTCACTGAAGAGCCCAAAGAAACCACAGAAGAAGAAATCTACAAGAAAATGACCACTAGGGGGCGACTCCTCTGGTTGTATAGAAGTATATGCTTCATGTGTTAAAGCTGCATTCTCTCTCCTGACCACCAGGGGGTGACTCCTCTGGTTGTATAGAAGTATATGCTTCATGTGTTAAAGCTGCATTCTCTCTCCTGACCACCAGGGGGTTACTCCTCTGGTTGTATAGAAGTCTATGCTTCATGTGTTAAAGCTGCATTCTCTCTCCTGACCACCAGGGGGTGACTCCTCTGGTTGTATAGAAGTCTATATAAATGACTCTACTTCTCTTGATGTATTCCCTCAGTAAACATTGTAAACATGAGTTTATGTCTCAATCTCTAGTTTCAAGTCTTCTTCAATACAGCATGATGTTCATTTAGTAAATTATGGTCATTTAGAGTCAAACAGACCATAAAGCAGGGGACGCTTTAGGGCGGGGCTAAAGGTGATTGACAGGTCTCTACGTCGCTCCTCCTCCGTCCTAATATGGTCACTTCCTGTTCACTGGTTGCAAAAAAACAAGATGGCGACGAACACAACGTTGAACTGGAGGCTTCAAAACGTCCACAAACCAACGGCTGACGTCACGATACAAACAGTTCTTATAAACAGTCTTCCCTCCAAATTCAAATACACAGTTGGTATAATATTGGTATATTAATATAATTTATATTATAAAGTGAAGCGTCTCCGTGCTACAAACTGCAGGTCAGTGAGTTTCCGTCCTGATGGAAGAGGAAGCGATCCAAGCGTGAACCATAATGAAAATAAATGTGGAGCACGACTTCCCTCCTCCGGTACGTGTGGGCGGAGTCTGTTTAAGGGAATGTGTGGGGGCGGAGTCTGTTTAAGGGAATGTGTGGGGGCGGAGTCTGTTTAAAGGAAACGTTCCACTGTGTTAAATTTATGTGTTTTAAGGACACTGGCCAAAATTGAATTATGGTTAGGGAAAACCTTCTGGTTCTGGTCCGTCTGGAGGCCCAAACAAACCTTCAGCCACCTGAGGCCTCCTCTCCTCTCTCCTCTCCTCTCCTCCTCTCCTCTCCTCCTCTTCTCTCCTCCTCTCCTCTCCTCTCCTCTCCTCTCCTCTCCTCCTCTCCTCTCCTCCTCTTCTCTCCTCTCCTCCTTTCCTGTGTGCTGTGTTCAGGTGCTGCTGTGTTGTGTTCAGGTGCTGCTGTGTTGTGTTCAGGTGCTGCTGTGTTGTGTTCAGGTGCTGCTGTGTTGTGTTCAGGTGCTGCTGTGTTGTGTTCAGGTGCTGCTGTGTTGTGTTCAGGGGCTGCTGTGTTGTGTTCAGGTGCTGCTGTGTTGTGTTCAGGTGCTGCTGTGTTGTGTTCCAGTGCTGCTGTGTTGTGTTCAGGTGCTGCTGTGCTGCTGGGATGTTAATGTATTAGTTATGCTATTATGATAATGTTAATCATTACCAATAATACATCATTTACATCATTAACAGAGA
>JBAMJR010000601.1:235000-250000 GCA_038501785.1 Myoxocephalus aenaeus
CAGTTTTACTTTCTGTGGTCTTGGTTTTCAAAATAAAAGTTCTGCTCCTCTCTGCAACCAGAACCACCAGGACTAGAAGTAGAACCAGAACCACCAGGACTAGAAGTAGAACTTCTATGTGTTAAACAGCTTTAACAGATGACGCATAGACTTCTATACAACCAGAGGAGTCACCCCCTGGTGGTCAGTAGAGAGAATGCAGCTTTAACACATGAAGCATAGACTTCTATACAACCAGAGGAGTCGCCCCCTGGTGGTCAGTAGAGAGAATGCAGCTTTAACACATGAAGCATAGACTTCTATACAACCAGAGGAGTCACCCCCTGGTGGTCAGTAGAGAGAATGCAGCTTTATTCGTTAAAGTACTTCCTTCTCCGTCGTTCCTGCATCGACTTCTGGTAATGAGTAATGAGGGAAAGTAAACAAAAGTAATCAGAGTAAAACATCAAAGTTCTCTCGTCATCCCATTGGCTCGTCTACATGTGAAGCCTCCGCTGATCAAACTGACCGTAGATCAGCCTGCGGGCGTATTTATAGAAGTCTCGTCAAACACAGACGATTACGAGCGAACGCAGAAGTCGTCCGGCCGAGAAGACCACAAGGGGGCGACGTGGAGGTTGTCACCGGGGAGGAACCGGGCCGAGTTATTCCTGGAGCGCCGCGCCGGTCCAGAGAGCCGACAGCTGAGCATGTGCCAGAGAACGAGGCCTGAAGTCTGAGTCTGAGTCTGATCCCAGACCTGATCCCGGTCTGAGCATCAACAACGACCTTCAGCGTCAACGCGCTCGCACACAAAGTGTACTCAAGTACTGCACTTAAGTACACATTTAAAGGTACTTCACTTTGATCTGCTACTTTGTACATCTCCACTTCATTTGTACTGCTTACTGTACTACAGCTCAGAGCTAAATTATGTACTTTTTACTGAAGGATGAAGTGTTCTTTATGTGTTGATGGTGAATGTTTGTGATAAACTGAAGGATGAAGTGTTCCTTTATGTGTTGATGGTGAATGTTTGTGATAAACTGAAGGATGAAGTGTTCCTTTATGTGTTGATGATGAATGTGTGTGATAAAGTGAAGGATGAAGTGTTCTTTTATGTGTTGATGATGAATGTTTGTGATAAACTGAAGGATGAAGTGTTCCTTTATGTGTTGATGATGAATGTGTGTGATAAACTGAAGGATGAAGTGTTCCTTTATGTGTTGATGATGAATGTGTGTGATAAAGTGAAGGATGAAGTGTTCTTTTATGTGTTGATGATGAATGTTTGTGATAAACTGAAGGATGAAGTGTTCCTTTATGTGTTGATGATGAATGTGTGTGATAAACTGAAGGATGAAGTGTTCCTTTATGTGTTGATGATGAATGTGTGTGATAAACTGAAGGATGAAGTGTTCCTTTATGTGTTGATGATGAATGTTTGTGATAAACTGAAGGATGAAGTGTTCCTTTATGTGCTGATGAATGTTTGTGATAAATTGAAGGATGAAGTGTCCTTTTATGTGTTAATGAATGTTAGTGATAAACTGAAGGATGAAGTGTTCTTTTATGTGTTGATGATGAATGTTTGTGATAAACTGAATGATGAAGTGTTCTTTTATGTGTTAATGAATGTTAGTGATAAACTGAAGGATGAAGTGTTCCTTTATGTGTTGATGAATGTTAATGATAAACTGAAGGATGAAGTGTTCTTTATGTGTTGATGATGAATGTTTGTGATAAACTGAAGGATGAAGTGTTCCTTTATGTGTTGATGATGAATGTGTGTGATAAACTGAAGGATGAAGTGTTCCTTTATGTGTTGATGATGAATGTGTGTGATAAACTGAAGGATGAAGTGTTCCTTTATGTGTTGATGATGAATGTTTGTGATAAACTGAAGGATGAAGTGTTCCTTTATGTGTTGATGATGAATGTTTGTGATAAATTGAAGGATGAAGTGTCCTTTTATGTGTTAATGAATGTTAGTGATAAACTGAAGGATGAAGTGTTCTTTTATGTGTTGATGATGAATGTTTGTGATTAACTGAATGATGAAGTGTTCTTTTATGTGTTAATGAATGTTAGTGATAAACTGAAGGATGAAGTGTTCCTTTATGTGTTGATGAATGTTAATGATAAACTGAAGGATGAAGTGTTCTTTATGTGTTGATGATGAATGTTTGTGATAAACTGAAGGATGAAGTGTTCCTTTATGTGTTGATGATGAATGTGTGTGATAAACTGAAGGATGAAGTGTTCTTTTATGTGTTGATGATGAATGTTTGTGATAAACTGAAGGATGAAGTGCTCCTTTATGTGCTGATGAATGTTAGTGATAAACTGAAGGATGAAGTGTTCCTTTATGTGTTGATGATGAATGTTTGTGGTAAACTGAAGGATGAAGTGTTCTTTTATGTGTTGATGATGAATGTTTGTGATAAACTGAATGATGAAGTGATCCTTTATGTGCTGATGATGAATGTTTATGATGAACTGAAGGATGAAGTGATCCTTTATCTGTTGATGATGAATGTTAATGATAAACTGAAGGATGAAGTGTTCCTTTATGTGTTGATGATGAATGTTTGTGATAAACTGAAGGATGAAGTGATCCTTTATGTGTTGATGATGAATGTTAATGATAAACTGAAGGATGAAGTGTTCCTTTATGTGTTGATGATGAATGTTTGTGATAAACTGAAGGATGAAGTGTTCTTTTATGTGTTGATGATGAATGTTTGTGATAAACTGAAGGATGAAGTGATCCTTTATGTGCTGATGATGAATGTTTGTGATAAAGTGAAGGATGAAGTGTTCCTTTATGTGCTGATGATGAATGTTTATGATAAACTGAAGGATGAAGTGTTCTTTTATGTGCTGATGATGAATGTTTGTGATAAACTGAAGGATGAAGTGTTCCTTTATGTGCTGATGAATGTTTGTGATAAACTGAAGGATGAAGTGTCCCTTTATGTGCTGATGATGAATGTTTATGATAAACTGAAGGATGAAGTGTTCTTTTATGTGTTGATGATGAATGTTTGTGATAAACTGAAGGATGAAGTGTTCCTTTATGTGATGATGAATGTTTGTGATAAACTGAAGGATTAAGTGATCCTTTATGTGCTGATGAATGTTAGTGATAAACTGAAGGATTAAGTGATCTTTTATGTGTTGATGATGAATGTTTATGATAAACTGAAGGATGAAGTGTTCTTTTATGTGTTGATGATGAATGTTTGTGATAAACTGAAGGATTAAGTGATCCTTTATGTGCTGATGAATGTTAGTGATAAACTGAAGGATGAAGTGTTCTTTTATGTGTTGATGATGAATGTTTGTGATAAAATAAATGATGAAGTGTTCCTTTATGTGTTGATGAATATTTATGATAAACTGAAGGATGAAGTGTCCCTTTATGTGATGATGATGATGAATTGTAATGATAAACTGAAAGATGAAGTGTCCCTTTATGTGTTGATGATGAATGTTTGTGATAAACTGAAGAATGAAGTGTTCCTTTATGTGTTGATGAATGTTTGTGATAAACTGAAGGATGAAGTGTCCCTTTAGGTGTTGATGATGAATGTTTGTGATAAACTGAAGAATTAAGTGTTCCTTTATGTGTTGATGATGAATGTTTGTGATAAACTGAAGGATGAAGTGTTCCTTTATGTGTTGATGATGAATATAATAGTAAAACATTTTACAGATCAATCAGAACTTTTACTGCAGTAAACGACCCGGCAGTGGCAGTGTATGTCTGTGTTTGTGTGTCTCTGGCATCGCTTTTCATTCGTCTCTCTTCACAGGAGAAACGCTTCGCTCTGTCATCGTGCGATCGGCTGAAGTCGTTAGCAAAGCAAACACGTTAGCTCACCGCGTGCTCTTGGTCACGTGAGCTATGATGTCATCAGACCAGAGGAGACACACAGCAGGAGCTCAGCAGGCTCCGCCTCCAGGGTCTGTGGTCGTGTTCTGCATCTCGCTTTCTTATTTCAACACATTCATCATCATCATCATCATCATCATGGTTTTAAACACCAGAGAGAAAAGGTTTCCTTTAATCATTTGACGCAGTGATGTCATTTGTTGACGTTGACATCAGACATACAGCTGCTCTTCATCATCAGCTGCTCTTCATCATCACTTCTTGGAATCACTGCAAGCAACTAAATGATAAATCTTCACAGATTGAAGTGAACCTCTCTGATCCATGTTCAGACTCTTCTGATCAGCTGTCCGGTGTCGTCATGGTTCAGCATCGTGAGAGCGGCTCCCTCTGGTGGTCGAGTAAAGAACTGCAGGACGGATCAACACGCAGATGATGTGTATTGAGATAAATGCACTTATTGTCACTACGCTTGAGCAAAATTCTTATTTCATATCATCATAAATATTAGAACGTCTACATTAATGTTGATGAACACCAGAGGAGGGCACTGGCTTCATCAATGACCACAAAGTCATGCAAAACGACAACAAACACACAAAGTGACTTCAAAGAAACCAACAAAGACCACAAATATATTCAAAACAACCAAAAAGAGAAAAAAGAACTAAAAAGAAACAAAGAGACACAACATAACGACACAAAGACCACAAAGTCATGCAAAACGACAAACAGACTCAAACTCTACTCTTCCGTTTTATTGGAGACATCTTCTTTGTATTTTATGACTTTTGCAAAAACCCTTTCGGGGTCGAAGGAGTTCTGAGGTGAAACTAAAGAGAAATGAAGCGTTCATAACCATTTATTTATTATACTAAATAAATATCACACGTTGCAAAATACAAAATATAACGAGTCAAACGGACCAGGATGAAATGTTTGTGAAAGACTGACTTTTCCTCCTGTTTGTGATCGATTTGGAAACATAAACAACAACAACAACAACAACATTCCATGGATATTCTCCACTTTGAGGGGAAGTTGTGATCTGAAGTGACGTCACAACAACAACCTCCAGGGAAGACGGAGAACGCAGCAGGAAGTCTTTTCACGAGGAGCGAGTCCCATGTGAAGCCGGTTCTTCCGGTTCCACGTCGGACCCTCGAGAGGAAGACGGCGCTCGTCTTCGTCCTCGTCTTCCTCGTCTTCCTCGTCTTCGTCAGGACTCTCCGGTCATGATGGAGTGGAACTCCTCCGGGTTTACTGGAAAACAGAACGGTCTTTTTATTTACATCATTCAGTCATCTAAAGGTTATTTAGTCAATGAAACGGTTCATTTAAAAGTCTAGAAAACGGCAGGAAACAGTAAATATATATATATATATATAAAAATATAGAAGCTAAATAAAGAGAGGAACAAGATTTCGTGGTGATAATAATTTTGTCCAGTAAAGAACAAATATTGACAAATGAAGTTGAACTGGAATCTTGTAAAAGATTGTATACTTCAACATAATACTACTCCTAGTTGTAGTACTAATACAACGTAGTACTAACACATACTCTCTCCGTCCCCGTCAGCATCAAACTCCGTGATCATTTCCCGCAGCTCCTCGTAGTACTAATACATCATAATACTAGTACTAATACATCATAATACTAGTACTAATACATCATAATACTAGTACTAATACATCATAATACTAGTACTAATACATCTTAATACTGTACTAATACATCATAATACTGTAATAATACATCATAATACTAGTACTAATACATCATAATACTGTACTAATACATCATAATACTAGTACTAATACATCATAATACTGTACTAATACATCATAATACTGTACTAATACATCATAATACTGTACTAATACATCATAATACTGTACTAATACATCATAATACTGTACTGATACATCATAATACTGTACTAATACATCATAATACTGTACTAATACATCATAATACTAGTACTATACGTACTCTCTCCGTCCCCGTCAGCATCAAACTCTGTGATCATGCCCCTCAGCTCCTCGTCGCTCACGTCCTCCCCGAGCTCTCGAGCGACTCTCCTGAGGTTCCTCAGGCCGATGGTTCCGGTCTCGTCGTCGTCGAACAGCTTGAAGGCCTTCAGGATCTCCTCCTGGGGGTCCCGGGCCAGCATGCGGCCGCTCACTGGGGGACAGGAGGTCACATGGTACTGGTTCCATCTGGTCCAGTTCTATCTGGTCCTGTTCTATCTGGTCCTGTTCTATCTGGACCTGTTCTATCTGATCCTGTTCTATCTGGTCCTGTTCTATCTGGACCAGTTCTATCTGGTCCTGTTCTATCTGGACCAGTTCTATCTGGTCCTGTTCTATCTGGTCCTGTTCTATCTGGACCAGTTCTATCTGGTCCTGTTCTATCTGGTCCAGTTCTATCTGGTCCTGTTCTATCTGGACCAGTTCTATCTGGACCTGTTCTATCTGGTCCTGTTCTATCTGGTCCTGTTCTATCTGGACCAGTTCTATCTGGACCAGTTCTATCTGGACCTGTTCTATCTGGTCCTGTTCTATCTGGACCTGTTCTATCTGGACCTGTTCTATCTGGTCCAGTTCTATCTGGTCCAGTTCTATCTGGTCCTGCTCTATCTGGTCCTGCTCTATCTGGTCCTGTTCTATCTGGACCTGTTCTATCTGGACCTGTTCTATCTGGTCCTGTTCTACCTGGTCCTGTTCTACCTGGTCCTGTTCTATCTGGTCCTGTTCTATCTGGTCCTGTTCTACCTGGTCCTGTTTTATCTGGTCCTGTTCTACCTGATCCTGTTCTACCTGGTCCTGTTCTATCTGGACCTGTTCTACCTGATCCTGTTCTATCTGGACCAGTTCTACCTGATCCTGTTCTATCTGGACCAGTTCTACCTGATCCTGTTCTATCTGGTCCAGTTCTATCTGGTCCAGTTCTATCTGGTCCTGTTCTATCTGGTCCTGTTCTATCTGGACCAGTTCTATCTGGTCCTGTTCTATCTGGACCAGTTCTATCTGGTCCAGTTCTATCTGGTCTTGTTCTATCTGGACCAGTTCTATCTGGTCCTGTTCTATCTGGTCCTGTTCTATCTGGACCAGTTCTATCTGGTCCTGTTCTATCTGGTCCTGTTCTATCTGGACCTGTTCTATCTGGACCTGTTCTATCTGGTCCTGTTCTATCTGGTCCTGTTCTATCTGGACCAGTTCTATCTGGTCCAGTTCTATCTGGTCTTGTTCTATCTGGACCAGTTCTATCTGGTCCTGTTCTATCTGGTCCTGTTCTATCTGGACCAGTTCTATCTGGTCCTGTTCTATCTGGTCCTGTTCTATCTGGACCAGTTCTATCTGGTCCTGTTCTATCTGGTCCAGTTCTATCTGGTCCTGTTCTATCTGGTCCAGTTCTATCTGGACCTGTTCTATCTGGACCTGTTCTATCTGGACCTGTTCTATCTGGTCCTGTTCTATCTGGTCCTGTTCTATCTGGACCAGTTCTATCTGGTCCTGTTCTATCTGGACCTGTTCTATCTGGTCCTGTTCTATCTGGACCTGTTCTATCTGGACCTGTTCTATCTGGTCCAGTTCTATCTGGTCCAGTTCTATCTGGTCCTGTTCTATCTGGTCCTGCTCTATCTGGTCCTGCTCTATCTGGTCCTGTTCTATCTGGACCTGTTCTATCTGGACCTGTTCTATCTGGTCCTGTTCTACCTGGTCCTGTTCTACCTGGTCCTGTTCTATCTGGTCCTGTTCTATCTGGTCCTGTTCTACCTGGTCCTGTTTTATCTGGTCCTGTTCTATCTGATCCTGTTCTACCTGGTCCTGTTCTATCTGGACCTGTTCTACCTGATCCTGTTCTATCTGGACCAGTTCTACCTGATCCTGTTCTACCTGATCCTGTTCTACCTGATCCTGTTCTACCTGATCCTGTTCTATCTGGTCCAGTTCTATCTGGTCCAGTTCTATCTGGTCCTGTTCTATCTGGTCCTGTTCTATCTGGTCCAGTTCTATCTGGTCCTGTTCTATCTGGTCCTGCTCTATCTGGTCCTGCTCTATCTGGTCCTGTTCTATCTGGACCTGTTCTATCTGGTCCTGTTCTATCTGGTCCAGTTCTATCTGGTCCAGTTCTATCTGGTCCTGCTCTATCTGGTCCTGCTCTATCTGGTCCTGTTCTATCTGGACCTGTTCTATCTGGTCCTGCTCTATCTGGTCCTGTTCTATCTGGACCTGTTCTATCTGGACCTGTTCTATCTGGTCCAGTTCTATCTGGTCCTGTTCTATCTGGTCCTGTTCTATCTGGTCCTGTTCTACCTGGTCCTGTTTTATCTGGTCCTGTTCTATCTGATCCTGTTCTACCTGGTCCTGTTCTACCTGGTCCTGTTCTATCTGGTCCTGTTCTATCTGATCCTGTTCTATCTGGTCCTGTTCTACCTGGTCCTGTTCTATCTGGACCTGTTCTACCTGGTCCTGTTCTATCTGGACCTGTTCTACCTGATCCTGTTCTATCTGGACCTGTTCTATCTGGTCCTGTTCTATCTGATCCTGTTCTATCTGGACCTGTTCTATCTGGTCCTGTTCTATCTGGTCCAGTTCTATCTGGACCAGTTCTATCTGATCCTGTTCTATCTGGTCCTGTTCTATCTGGTCCTGTTCTATCTGGTCCTGTTCTATCTGATCCCGGTCCAGCATGCGGCCCCTCACTAGGGGGACCGAGGGTTTACATGGGTCCTCTATCTGGACCTGGTCCTGGTCCTGGTCCTATCTGGACCCTCACATGACATCTATTGTCCTCCTAGTCACATGACATCTATTGTCCTCCTAGTCACATGACATCTATTGTCCTTCTAGTCACATGACATCTATTGTCCTCCTGGTCACATGACATCTATTGTCCTTCTAGTCACATGACATCTATTGTCCTCCTAGTCACATGACATCTATTGTCCTTCTAGTCACATGACATCTATTGTCCTTCTAGTCACATGACATCTATTGTCCTCCTAGTCACATGACATCTATTGTCCTTCTAGTCACATGACATCTATTGTCCTTCTAGTCACATGACATCTATTGTCCTTCTAGTCACATGACATCTATTGTCCTTCTAGTCACATGACATCTATTGTCCTTCTAGTCACATGACATCTGTTGTCCTTCTAGTCACATGACATCTATTGTCCTTCTAGTCACATGACATCTATTGTCCTTCTAGTCACATGACATCTATTGTCCTTCTAGTCACATGACATCTATTGTCCTTCTGGTCACATGACATATATTGTCCTTCTAGTCACATGACATCTGTTGTCCTTCTAGTCACATGACATATATTGTCCTTCTAGTCACATGACATCTATTGTCCTTCTGGTCACATGACATCTATTGTCCTTCTAGTCACATGACATCTATTGTCCTTCTAGTCACATGACATCTGTTGTCCTTCTGGTCACATGACATCTGTTGTCCTTCTAGTCACATGACATCTATTGTCCTTCTAGTCACATGACATATATTGTCCTTCTAGTCACATGACATATATTGTCCTTCTAGTCACATGACATCTGTTGTCCTTCTAGTCACATGACATCTGTTGTCCTTCTAGTCACATGACATCTATTGTCCTTCTAGTCACATGACATCTGTTGTCCTTCTAGTCACATGACATCTGTTGTCCTTCTAGTCACATGACATCTATTGTCCTTCTAGTCACATGACATCTGTTGTCCTTCTAGTCACATGACATCTATTGTCCTTCTAGTCACATGACATCTGTTGTCCTTCTAGTCACATGACATCTATTGTCCTTCTAGTCACATGACATCTATTGTCCTTCTAGTCACATGACATCTGTTGTCCTTCTAGTCACATGACATCTATTGTCCTTCTAGTCACATGACATCTATTGTCCTTCTAGTCACATGACATCTGTTGTCCTTCTAGTCACATGACATATATTGTCCTTCTAGTCACATGACATCTATTGTCCTTCTAGTCACATGACATCTGTTGTCCTTCTAGTCACATGACATCTATTGTCCTTCTAGTCACATGACATCTATTGTCCTTCTAGTCACATGACATCTGTTGTCCTTCTAGTCACATGACATATATTGTCCTTCTAGTCACATGACATCTATTGTCCTTCTAGTCACATGACATCTGTTGTCCTTCTAGTCACATGACATCTATTGTCCTTCTAGTCACATGACATCTATTGTCCTTCTAGTCACATGACATCTATTGTCCTTCTAGTCACATGACATCTGTTGTCCTTCTAGTCACATGACATCTATTGTCCTTCTAGTCACATGACATCTGTTGTCCTTCTGAACTCACCGACTTGGTTGAAATCCTCAAAGGATATTTTCCCGCTCCCCTCCCGGTCGTAGTCCTTCAGGATCTTCAGAACGTCCACCTTCTTCACCTCGAAGCCCAGCGCACGCATCGCCACCTGGTGGTGAAACAGAGTATGACAGCTCCACATGAACACATCACATCGCCACCTGGTGGGGAAACAGAGTATGACAGCTCCACATGAACGCATCACATCGCCACCTGGTGGGGAAACAGAGTATGACAGCTCCACATGAACACATCACATCGCCACCTGGTGGGGAAACAGAGTATGACAGCTCCACATGAACACATCACATCACCACCTGGTGGTGAAACAGAGTATGACAGCTCTCCACATGAACACAACACATCACCACCTGGTGGTGAAACAGAGTATGACAGCTCCACATGAACGCATCACATCGCCACCTGGTGGTGAAACAGAGTATGACAGCTCCACATGAACATCAAAGGACGTTTAGTTTACGATGAGCACAAAGTAACTCATTCATATCCTGTTAACTCATTCATATCCTGAGCTGTGAGGCCATGACCTCATGACACCAGATAGTGTGTGAAATACATTTAATTATGTTTAGACAATAACTATAACTAACTAAACGTTCTCAAAGGAATTGAGAAGAATTCTGCTGGTCTGAACATCCCAGCTGGTAAAATCTAACTATGTGTGTGTGTGTGTGTGCGTGTGTGTGTGTGTGTGTGTGTGTGTGTGTGTGTGTGTGTGTGTGTCTCACCTTCAGCTCGTGGTAGTCGATCTCTTTATCTTTGTCGGTGTCAAACAGATCAAAGGCTTCTTTGATCTCATGCTTCTGATCCTCCGTCAGCTCTCTCCTCTTCTGGCGTCTGCTTCTGTCTGCAAGGTCAGTCCTGAGGCACAGACCAGTTAACAGACCAGTTAACAGACCAGTTAACAGACCAGTTAACAGACTAGTTAACAGACTAGTTAATATACTCATAGTTAACAGACCAGTTAACAGACCAGTTAACATACTAGTTAATATACTCATAGTTAACAGACCAGTTAACATACTAGTTAATATACTCATAGTTAACAGACTAGTTAACAGACTCATAGTTAACAGACTCATAGTTAACAGACTAGTTAACAGACTCATAGTTAACAGACTCATAGTTAACAGACTAGTTAACAGACTCATAGTTAACAGACTCATAGTTAACAGATAGTTAACAGACTAGTTAACAGACTCATAGTTAACAGACTCCTAGTTAACAGACTCATAGTTAACAGACTCAGGTAATCAGTTTCCTCACATATTTGAGTAGTACAACACTGTGCAAATACTAACAATCCTGCATTCAAAACCTTATAATAAAATGTATATGAATAATTAAATAAATAGTTGGACATAAGAAGCTGCAGCAGCAGCTAGCTAGCTAGCTAGCTGAACATGCTACCGCTAGTAACGCCCTGGAGCATTAACACCAGTCGTGTTGGTTAAATCATCACCGGCAGGAGAGAGAGAGGCTTCACCTGAGAGACAGACTCATCTCGGGAGGATTGAAGAACGTTAAACCGATAAAACGACACGTTATTGCCACTAAACTCTCGGATATCTCTGATAGCAGCACCACAACAAACAGAGCCGCGCTCACGGAGAAGCTTCCTATTGGTCGCTCGTCACTAGGCAGCGGGATGGTGAGCTCTGATTGGTCCGCGTCAGAGCCGTTCGTTCCGCTTCTTCTTCTTTGTCGCTTTAAAGGTAGACGGACTCCTCAGTGTCTCACTACCGCCCTCTCGTGGAGGAACTTCATTGTTACGTAATTCAGAGGTCAATATTACAGTACTTGGATAAAAAGGTAGTAGTACTACTGTGTAGAAATACTCTGGTACAAGAGACGCGCAGAGGGAGGAGAGAGAGGGGGAGATAAAGAGGGGAAGAGGGAGAAAGAGGGGGAGACAGAGGGGGAGGAAACAGGCCAATAGATGAGGTAGATAAGGGGGAGAACTAACAGGAAGCTAACTAACTCTAAACTAAGATGTGCAATGCATGTTAGCATGTTAGCCTTCAGCCTCGTCCTCTCTGCTCTGGAACAGCCAACAGATTAATCCTTTAAATATAGAAAGCTAAATATAAAAACATAAAACATTGTACATGTGTGTGTCTTGTTCCTTTGACATCGACACATGTAGTGCAACTCATTGGAGGCTTCTGTGTTTCCTCACACGTCTCCTTCCTGTCTGTCCTTAAATCCTCCACTAGACCCCTAGGATATTTATCTGATGAACACGTCTCCATCCTTCCTCTTCTTGACCATGACATCATTTCCTGTTCACCATTATCGTGAGTTTCCCACCGAGCTTCTCTCTGAAGTGAGGAACAGGAGCCGCTGTGTCTCCTTATCTCAGAGAGCGTCTGCTGTCGCACATGTGTGCACCGATGATAGAGGACTCCTCTTCCTCTTCTTCTTCCTCCTCCTCCTCCTCCTCCTCCTCCTCCTCCTCTACATATGCTCACCCAGTTCAGCGATGGCATCATTAGCTGTCTCTCTTCTCTCTGCTCTCTGCTCTCCGTCATCAATAAAGAAACAAACCCGTAATCATCATCGTGTTGCTAACTGATGATATTATATATATCCAGTGATTTTACCACAAATGTCTGTATTTGTTTTATGAAATGAGATTTACAAAAGGACCATTTATTAATGTATTTGAGATTACATCTTTAAATAAAAATAAAAGACATTTCAGATCCAGATAAATAAATAAATAAATAATCCACAGAGTTGTTCTTCTCTTTCTGATCATTTGATGTCAGTTTGTAGCTGTTTGCATCTTTTGTTTCGTTTCGTGTCACTTTTGATGTTTTGTGTCTCGTTGGGGTTATGAAATACATTTAGTGTGTTTGTTTCAGTTCTCTTTGTATCTTGTTGTAGTCATTTTGTCACTTGGTTCTCTCTTTTGGATGCCTTGTGTCTCTCTGTGGTTGTTCTCTGTCTCTTTCTGTCTCTTTGTGGTTGTTCTCTGTCTCTTTCTGTCTCTCTGTGGTTGTTCTCTGTCTCTCTGTGGTTGTTCTCTGTCTCTTTCTGTCTCTCTGTGGTTGTTCTCTGTCTCTTTCTGTCTCTTTGTGGTTGTTCTCTGTCTCTCTGTGGTTGTTCTCTGTCTCTTTGTGGTTGTTCTCTGTTTCTTTCTGTTTCTTTGTGGTCATTTTGCATAAAGTTTTGTGAATTTAGGAGAAATCTACAGACGCAAAGAGACAATGAATAATGAATGAATATATACTTTATTAATCCCCGAGGGGAAATTTGGTGTCGGGGTAGCAGCAACTTACAACAAAATAAATAAAAACAGCAGGATAAAAGATAAAAGATATATACAATAATAATAAAAATAATAATAAAATAAAATAGAAATAGCTGGGATTGTGCAAAATATATATATACATGTTGTTAGTCAGAGGATCTGGCAAGCGGTGATTTATTATAAAGCCGTAATGCCGTTGGCAGGAATGTTCTCCTGTATCTGTCCTTGTTGCAGCGGAGCGTGAGGAATCTCCTGGAGAAAGAGCTCCGCTGACCCTGCAGTAGGTGGTGGAGAGGGTGGTTTTATATATATATATATATATATATGACCCTGCAGTAGGTGGTGGAGAGGGTGGTCCGGGTTGTCCAATATGGACAGTAGTTTCTTCAGCGTCCTCCTCTCCACCACCTGTTCCAGAGACTCCTGCCTGCAGCCGATGATGGAGCCGGCTTTCTTAACTATCTTGTTAAGTCTGTTGGTGTCACCGGCTCCAATGCTGCTCCCCAGCAGACGATGGAGAAGTACAGGGCGTCCTGGTCCTGGACGGGGTCGGGTCAGACCTGGTCCTGGTCCTGGACGGGGTCGGGTCAGACCTGGTCCTGGACGGGGTCGGGTCAGATCTGGTCCTCGTCCTGGACGAGGTCGGGTCAGATCTGGTCCTCGTCCTGGACGGGGTCGGGTCAGACCTGGTCCTGGACGGGGTCGGGTCAGATCTGGTCCTGGACGAGGTCGGGTCAGACCTGGTCCTGGACGAGGTCGGGTCAGACCTGGTCCTGGACGAGGTTGGGTCAGACCTGGTCCTGGTCCTGGACGGGTCAGACCTGGTCCTGGACGGGGTCGGGTCCAGAGGTCTGAGCTGAGCTAGAAGTGTGACTGTATAACATCATGTAACTCTGGGCTTTACAGTCCTTGTGAGGTCAGACCTGCTGTCTGAAGTCGTGAATCTTTATTGAAGTCGGGTCGAGCCTCCAGAAGAATTCATCCAAACACGTCTCTGGTTCTGATCATTTATTCTGATCACTAGAAAGTAACAAGAGCAGACGAGGATCAGTCCTTTCCTTTGTTCTTCTGTGTGAAATGTTTACCTCAAAGTTATTTCATCTCATTTATTATTTACAATCTGATTGGCTCTGACTGTCAGAAGGTGAGTTAGGCTCCGCCCCTCTGACCTTCAGACATCGCTGTCTGAGTCTCTGATAAATTAATGTCAAATATTTGATGATTGAATGTGTTGATGAGTCTTATGTCTCTGGCTCCACCGTACCGTCCTGTGTCTGCACTCCCTCTGCTGACTCCTCACTTTGACCTTCATCCTGACTGTACACACACACACACACACACACACACACACACACACACACACACACACACACACACACACACACATATATTTATATATCCAGAACGAGGAACCTCATGTGAGCGTTTTGGTGTAAACAGACATCAGAAAGCAGCTTCTGTTCAGTAGACCTCCCTTAGAGGTCTACTGAAGA
>JBAMJR010000601.1:252500-257500 GCA_038501785.1 Myoxocephalus aenaeus
TTATTATGACGTTATTGTGTTATTATGAAGTTATTATGAAGTTAGTGTGAAGTTATTGTGTTATTATGAAGTTATTGTGAAGTTATTGTGAAGTTATTGTGAAGTTATTGTGAAGTTATTATGACGTTATTGTGTTATTATGAAGTTATTATGAAGTTATTATGACGCTATTGTGTTATTATTGTGTTATTATGAAGTTATTATGAAGTTATTGTGAAGTTATTGTGAAGTTATTGTGAAGTTATTATGAAGTTATTATGACGTTATTGTGTTATTATTGTGTTATTATGAAGTTATTATGACGCTATTGTGTTATTATTGTGTTATTATGAAGTTATTATGAAGTTATTGTGAAGTTATTGTGAAGTTATTGTGAAGTTATTATGAAGTTATTATGACGTTATTGTGTTATTATTGTGTTATTATGAAGTTATTATGACGTTATTGTGTTATTATTGTGTTATTATTGTGTTATTATGAAGTTATTGTGAAGTTATTGTGTTATTATGAAGTTATTATGACGTTATTGTGTTATTATTGTGTTATTATGAAGTTACTCATTGAAGCCAGGATGAGCTGGAACACGCAGAGGGAACATCTGGAACGCGACCCGGTGAGCAGAAGACGATGGACGAAGGTAAGGATCTCTTCAGCCGGGAGAGTTTCCTGGGTCATGAACCTGGGACTGGATGAACGAGACTCTTCATGAGAAACACAAACGACGAGCTGCAGTGTGTGTGTGTGTGTGTGTGTGTGTGTGTGTGTGTGTGTGTGTGTGTGTGTGTGTGTGTGTGTGTGTCCGCTTCCTGTCCAATCAGAGACCTCTCAGGTCATCACATGAGTTCATTATGAAGCTGCTTCACTCTCAGGCGACGCTCTCGACCTTTTCAACTCTTTACGACGTCGACCTTCAGCTGTGAAGCGTTGACCTTCTGCTGTGTTGATGGAGCAGTGATGCAGGAGGTTGTTGCTTCACGGCTCAGAGGCCTGCAGATTCACCTCATCCTGACCGACGCATCTCAACGCTTTGCTTGTTTCAAGAATCCGGCCGATCAAACGGAGCCTTTCATCTGCGTGACTTGATGGAAAGTGAAAGTCTTCACAATAAAATGACATATTTGAGTAAGTGGAGTTAAATCACTCCTGCATGGTCGGTCCAACACGTCAACAACGCCTTCTCATCTGAGTTACGCATTTCTGTGAACGCTCCTCACTTCCTGGTTGTTTCCTCCGGCGGGATGCGATCACAGCATCAGACGTCTGACTGTTTAAAACACGTTTAGCTCCGGTTTCCTGAGAGCGGACAACCTTCACTGAAGTGTGACGCGGGTCCGACAACAAGTCAGTTTCATTGCTTCCATCAAGTCTCTTCTCAGGTTAAAGATGCACAGATTCACCTTCTGTCCACTAGGAGGCAGCAGAAACAAGCTAACGTGTTATCAACTTCTTGCTCCGTTGTTGGTCTCCACCTCTTGAGCCGCTCAACGCTCCAGAGTTTAGCAGTTCATTCATTGTTGATCTCAGAGCAGCTTTGAGTTACAGGCGGTGAGGTTGTTATCTCAGCTTTAAAGCGCTTTGTTACGGAGAACATAAAACACCCAACGAGTGACCAGTTACATCGGAGCTGTCGTGTGCTTTATAAGGAGAGGAGCAGCTGGAGGTGTAGACGGTTCACACACACTAATATAACGCTCTTCAACCAGGAGATGCAATACACACTTATTAATGCAGCAGGAATATTAATCCAGAAACATGAGATATAGTTTCAGTCTGTTACACCACTGAGAAAGTCTCCAGAGGAACAGCGAGAGGTTAAAAGGATAGCTGACGTCTCTGTCGTGTAAAACCCTTCATGAGAACCCAGAACCCGTGAGGAGGATCTGGTTCTGTGCCAGGACCGGCTCACCGGCACCGGCTCACCGGCACCGGGCCGCAAACACACCGGATGAAATATAAGGTGACTGAAGCAGAAACACACACAAGCAGAGTGTGTGTGTGTGTGTGTGTGTGTGTGTGTGTGTGTGTGTGTGTGTGTGTGTGTGTGTGTGTGTGAGTGTGTGTGTGTGTGTGTGTTTGTGGGTGGGTGGGTGTGTGTGATGATGAATCCTCTGCTGATTATGTTGTGAAACAGAGTGCGGTTCTTTCTGAACGGAGACCAACCCGACCTGGAGGAACTGTTCCCAATTAAGACTCACTGATGTCAACATAGGAGCTGGAACACTCTGAGATAATGAGAAGAAGAAGAAGAAGAAGAAGAAGAAGAAGAAGAAGAAGAAGAAGAAGAAGAAGAATAAGAAGAAGAAGAAGAAGAAGAAGAAGAAGAAGAAGAAGAAGAAGAAGAAGAAGAAGAAGGGTTTTCAAGGGTTCTTTGTGAGACTAAGGGTTCCATTTAGAACCAGTTTCATCCCAAAACAACAGGATTGAGCTGCACCACATCAGCTTTGGTTCTCGTTAGCACCCTTTGAAGGTGGAAATGTTCTGGGTCTGACCTCCAGAGAGGGTTCTGGATGGAACCGTTCCACCATAGAGGGCTTCGCTGTGGAACCCCTCATAGGGTTCTGCGTGGAACCATTACTGGAAGGTTCTGGGTATTACCTTTTATGTTGGGTTCTCGGTCGAAACCCTCTGAAAGGGTTCCGGCTGAAACTTGTTTTAAAGGTTCTACCAGGAACCAAGAAGAGTTCCTCTGTGCGGACAAGCTGAAGAACCTTTATTCTGAAGAGCTCCTTGACAGGAAGTAAGAAGTGGGCGTGTCCCCGTGACGTCACTCGGCGGTTCGTTTTGAAGCTTTGAGTTTGGCACTCTGGACGTCGCCATCTTAGTTTTTTGCAACCAGACCTGACAAAGGGGGCGGAGCTAAGTTCAATCAAAGCTCTGCTTGAGAACAACTAAGATGGCGACGTCCAGAGCGCCGGACTCAAAGGTTAGAGTCATAAAACCATTAGTCATAAAACCATTAGTCATAAAACCATTAGTCATAAAACCATTAGTCATTAAACCATTAGTCATTAAATCATTGTTAGGCGACCAAAACGTTTCAATCAACTTGAAGAGAAGAGAAAACATTCTGCGGTAACGACCTGTCAATCAAAGTCCTGCCACACTGCTGCCTGTAGACCAGTAAACCAGTAGACCAGTAGATCAGTAGACCTGTAGACCTGTAGACCAGTAGACCTGTAGACCAGTAGACCTGTAGACCAGTAGACCAGTAAACATGTAGACCTGTAGACCAGTAGACCTGTAGACCAGTAAACCTGTAGACCAGTAAACCAGTAGACCTGTAGACCAGTAGACCAGTAAACCTGTAGACCAGTAGATCAGTAGACCTGTAGACCAGTAGACCAGTAGACCAGTAAACATGTAGACCTGTAGACCAGTAGACCTGTAGACCAGTAGACCAGTAAACCTGTAGACCAGTAGACCAGTAGACCTGTAGACCAGTAGACCTGTAGACCAGTAGACCAGTAAACATGTAGACCTGTAGACCAGTAGACCAGTAAACATGTAAACCTGTAGACCAGTAGACCTGTAGACCAGTAGACATGTAGACCAGTAGACATGTAGACCAGTAGACCAGTAGACCTGTAGACCAGTAGACCAGTAGACCAGTAAACATGTAGACCAGTATACCAGTAGACCTGTAGACCTGTAGACCAGTAGACCTGTAGACCAGTAGACCTGTAGACCAGTATACCAGTAGACCTGTGGTAGCTGTATCTGCTCATCAGTTCATCAGGTTGTGTTTTTAACATGAAACGAGATGAAGGGTTGAACTCAAACGGACCTTTTAAGGGAAAGAACATTTCTTGCAGCAGAACTTGAACATCTCTGAGAGGGTGAGGTGGTTGAGCAACAGGGCGGCTCCTCTGTTTGAATAAACAACAGAGATCTGGACCCTAAAGGTCCATGATGCAACGCGCTAAGAGACGCGCATCTCTATCTGGAAACACGCAATAAACCCAAAGAAGTCCCGCAGGCTGACATTACATATCACCTGCATGCGTCGGAGCGCGTGCACGACACGTGTTTTTTGCTGATTTCCAACACACACACACACACACACACACACACACACACACACACACACACACACACACACACACACACACACACCTTGAGGCGCGTGGATCCTTCTCGCGTCATTCCGCGTCCTGACGCCGCAGAGTGGAGAGCTTCAGCGCAGCAGCAACCTGAGCAGGTACCGTCATGATATCCCGTTATTAACAGTTTTAACATGATTAACATGATTAACATATTGACGTTATTAACATATTAAGATTATTAACGTTATTAACATCTGTAAGGAGCGTTTGGGGGCTCGTGCACGTCGCCGCTGAAGTGAAGACGCGCGCACTTTACTGCTTTTAGACTCAGAACTGAAGTCAGACTTTGGTGAAAAAGTTTAAATGTTTTCATCTTAACGATATGAACTGAAGTATTTATTATAATAACTCTGAGAACACTCTTATATTAACACGTTATAGAATACACTTTATTAATACCATGTTGATACAAAGTGCTTTACAGACCAGAACATGAATAGTCACACAAGTAAAACAACAATAACATAATGACTTACGTCATCATATCTGAATATGTTTTACATCAAAGCAACAGCTTCACTTAAAGTTCACTTTAAAAGTGAAATCATGTATATATTTATTTTATTTCAGACTCATGAGTCCATATAGCAACAAACACAAATACATCAACAATATATACAATAAAATACAACACAATACAGGACACAGGTATGAATAATCATGCAGTTAAAAGTCATGGTGGTTAAAAACATGTTTCCAGAAACAAGAAGAAAACCTCGTATCACTCTGTTGGCTCAGTTAAGACTTGTATAATTACATGTTCTGAGTCATTTGATCAACATTTAAATTATATATATATATATATATATATATATATATATATATATATATATATTCCTCAACACAGCATGGAAAGTGAACATTATGAGTCACAAACATATGACTTCACTCGTCTAT